>CM067505.1:13787703-14045203 GCA_034509495.1 Acestrorhynchus altus | reverse complement strand
TTCATATTTTTACATACATTGATCCTGAATCTTTCACAACAAATGCAGAACAGCAGCTCCAGTCAAACAGTTTTGAGTTTAAAATGGTTCTCTATTTTAGAGCTTCATCCTTTTGGGGGAAAAACAGTGAAACAGCGTTTAAGTAAAGCTACTGAAACAAACCACTAATGCTCGACTGCACCTGAAACCTTTAATAAACCAAACATAATTTTCTAGATTTCCCCCCAAAATTCAGGCATATGGACCCCTAAGCTAGTCACCACAGCCAACTATTTACTGAGACCACAATTTACAGATCAAGTGGAATCAAGGAGATCAGATGGAAAAAGGAAATTTCAGTTCTTCCAACTACAGATGGATGAGTGATTGAATGATTGCGCTAAGATTAAGCAGTAGCAGAGTTTATGTCTGGTGTGGATGATTTTATTACATAACTTAAGCAGCAATTGTTTTTCTATGCCAAATAAACCATGTCACCTAATCACACTTGAATCTGTTTTGAATAACCTATTCTTCCCAGCACAATTATTTGAATCCAACATATAACACAATGCCCTGCCCTAAATTCAAAATTCTGACACTACAGACAGAATAAATAAACAATGGACATCACAGTTAACCACTGCCAATTAAGTGCTTCATACATTTTTATATTTTCTAAATTTGATATTTTCCAAACATACAGTATTGGCACATCCCCAAAGAATATTGTGGGATATATTTCATATTATTTCTAAAAGGTCAATTATTGAATACAAGTAGATATGCTTCAAATATATATTATATTCTTTACATCTAAAATTCTAATAATAGGAGATAATAGGAGATTCTATATTTCTATTTTTATGAGCTATAAGATATTCTGATCAACAGTAAAACACACACTCACACACACACACACACACACACACACACACACACACACACACACACACAAAATGGTCCTGAAAATCTCCAAATTACCTGCTAATGTGTGGAAAATAGAGTTACTACTTTTCTTTTTATTTAAAATGTCCCTTGTTTTTATTCTTTTATTATTATTATTATTATTATTATTATTGTTATTATTATTATTATTATTATTATTATTATTATTATTATTATTATTATTATTATTATTAATATAATAATAATAATGATGATGATGATGATGATGATGATAATAATAATCTCTGTGATAATCTCTGCGAGTTACCATTTACATTTACATTTACATTTACATTAACATTTACATCATCCTCATATCACAAGTCCAGCTTTTGATATCACAATGAAAACTGATGTTCACATTAGCCTGTAAAGGTACTGGCTGGTTGTGTTATGATTCCTAGGACACAGAGCTTGAAGGCATTAAATGCTCAGGGCCTGTGGGATCGGGAAATGATTAGCATCATTCAGAGAGTAGTAATTCATCTAATTAGAGTAATTAACAGTTTGCATGTAGCAATAGAAACAGTTGCTTATGATGTATGTGGATTGATTGTGCAGACTATAAAAGGGTTTGTTTGATCCAAAGGTGTTTTTTATATTGAATTGAATGCTAAGTTGAGGTACACAGGCTAAAAGGTTAAAAAGATGTTTTTTCTTTCCTCCCTGAAGAGTTCTCTGAAATGGAAAAGTACTTTCTTAAATACAGACATTATGAAATAGTATAATTGCCTGCCCATCTGAGCCTTTAATGCCAGGCTGATGTGGGGGCTTTGTGTCTTTTTTGTACTTAAATATATGTCTAAGAATAGTCTTGTAGTCGAAACAAGAAACATTTGAAATGTAGACAATGGTTTTATGCTTGCTGCAGAGGTACATAATACTGATATATGTTTAGCTTTATGTTTTATCTCTTGGAACCTCAGATTTGTACTTTGCAGGCAGTTACATGCTGTTTCCTAGGCTTCATAATTCAGGATCATAATAACCTACAGATGTGATATGCTTATCATAACAAATTACATGGCCTATCTAACCATGATCTCATCATTGTGTGATGTTGTATCAGTGAGTAATCCAGCTAAATTCACTTGTTTTCACTGAAATAAAAGCCCAGTTTAAATGCAAGTAATTCCCTTTCAGTGCTCTGTCCATGTACATGCTCAAGCTGCATACAGACTCCAACTGACCAGCAAGACGGGGCTGAAGCAAATTATGTCACTGACCCAGATACTGATACATACATTAATAACAAAAATAATAAAGGACATTCAGGTTGTTTATTTAATTTGCAATACCGTCAAGTATTTTGAAGAACTTAATATTAGTTACTGTCCATCAATCTAATCATTATAAATAACTCATTTTACATTTTCGACTCAAACATTCAATTCCCAACAACATTGCTGAGATATAAAATTTTGTAATTCATAAGTAGCTTATGATCTTCTAAAATAATTATTTCTGGCATGTATTATTGCATTCTATAAATATATATATATTTTGTGAAAAAAGTACATTAAACTACAAAAACATTCCATAAAATTAGCCTAGGATTCTAAAGAATAAGAATCAGAGGTCTTCTAAGTCTGACTTTTTTTTTCTATTATTGTTTTTGTAGTTTTGAGATTTTTGGAGAATTGGAGTGAAATTCAGGATAGGAAAGGGTAAAATGTTATTAGAAATAATTCTTGACTCAAAATAACAATAAATATTTATAACAATAATTTTCTTTTATTTATAATTTTTAAAAATTTACTTTAAATAGACTCTAAAAGTACTAAGATATCTTCTTATAGCCTTCTCCTGCTTTGTGGACATCAGTTAATTTTATTTCAGGAGTATAGGCAGTTGCTTAGAGGAAGCTTCTGGTTGTTTGGGACAAGGTTTAAGAAGACAGAATATTTATGAAGCTGAATCTGAACCACATGGTCAGTCCTAACAATCTTTACAATTATATAAACAAACAATCATATCAATAAGTCATGGCCCTTATAAGCTACTTAACTAAAAGCTGTTCTACTGACTTCCTATCCTATTCTGAACAGGAAGTGGAAAATGTTAATTTTTATTTCTAACACACTATGTGTGGGCATTTAGGAGCCATCAGACATTTAATTGCTATAGCACTTGATTTTAATTAATTGTTGCATGTAAAGATTGGTACTGTGACAGTGGTTTATTTTAGTGCTGTGTTTAAACCCAGACCACTCTTGTTAGATCCCACTGCTAGGACAGCATAAAAACCTTACTTTGATGGTGTGTTTTTTATACTATGGCAGTTTATTGAATCGTTGCCCCTGTAATTTGATGTTTTGTATCGACAAGTTTCTGCAACACACAGCCTTAATAAAAATGACTGGCCAATTCTATATGAAATGACTTCTACACTCATTGTTTATATTTTCAGCTCTGTATACTTTATCACCCCGTCAGTGTCACTGCAGTGCTGATCCACAACCCAAATAATAATAGCTGCTCTGTGGTGGTCTATCCTGTGGGGTCCTGAGTACTGAAGAACAGAGTGAGAAATAATACAAGTATGCAGAGAAATAGATACAGGACTACAGTCTGGAATTAATGATCTACAAATAACGTCTGTGTGCTCAGTAGAGCTGAAAAGATATACAGTGTGTGTAGGAGGTGTTTTTTAATGAAGTGGCTGGTCAATGTTTGTAAAAAATGTTCTGAAGACATGTTTATACAGAATGTTTTTATTAATTCTTACTAAATAAAAGGTTTGTTTCCGATTGTTATAGAAGCCAATGCACTCTGCCACAATTGCAAACAAAATAATAAATTACTTTTCAGTCACATAAAGTGTCATCAGTTTTATTGGAAAATATGTAAAATGTTTTACGTCTTGTATTTTTAGTCTTGTACAAGTTTTAAGAACTTAAATTAAGTAAAGTTGTCTTGAAATTCATATTTTATAGCAGAGAGCCTCAAACACTTTCAGCAATATCAGTAGAATTTCTTATTTCATTTTAGGAAGTCCTTATAACTAGAAAAATAATCTTAATAAGATAATCATAGACAAGGTTTCTAAAAACTAGAAAAATGTATCTTATACATACAAATTAGTCAAGTAAATTATTCTTAAATGAAAAAAAACAAGACCTATTATTGATTTTTAAGAGTTTTTTTCTTGTTAAGATTTCATTTTTTGCAGTGTATTTATCAATTTACTTATTGATAGAATTTTGCTGCATCCCTTTATGTGAAAAAGCTACATGGAAAAAGCCTGGGCATATGAATAACCAAGTCACATTGGTCTTTCATACCATACAGGACAAAGAATTGCTTTTGTCAGTAAAAATGATAGAATGGGTTTTCTGGTCTATCTATCACATCAATAAACTCATGTTTTCACTGTGAAACAGAAGCAGCATGCAAATGGTTTGTATTTTAATGTTCATGATGTAACCTTTAATGTGAACAATGATCAATGATCTAGACACCTCACAAGGGAGCACTATGAGCTACTGTATCACTGAGTTTGAGGCTTCACACCAACAGTAATGCATTGGAAGGTTCATTTATTTCCTAAAGTTAATGGTCAGTTTTATTTATTGTTCCTTCATTTTTTTAAACAACAGACTAAGTATAATAAAATAAAAGCAATATACAAAAAATAAAGGCAATATACAGAACAGGGAGAATCAGCAGGCAAATTACTAAAATTACCTTACAAATATCTTTAACAATTAATATCATTCTAGGTCCATACTGAAAAAAATAACCTTTTGCTTGATCCTTTGTTTACAAACATCTGGCTTCCATTTTTTCATAGTTTTTTTAAATACCAATAGGCTAAATTTACCATAGCACTAGAGCTCAACCCCTATCACAGCTTGCATGACTTTCCCTGGCAGATGCTATGGGGCAAGATCACACGAGTGATCTTTTTATGTTTACATAGATTTGCTATCTTGTGTGATAGAATCTTCACACTGTGTAGCCCTGTTGGGGAGAAAACTGATACAAGGTAATATTAAAAAAACAAACAAACAAACAAAACAAAACAAAAAACCCCAAAACATAAAAGATTAACTTAAATTAAGGCTTGTCTGTTGCTAACTCTACCACCATGAGTGGTCAAAGCAAGAATAAGTCCTGCCAAATCGAGCTTCCCTCTCCATATTTTGGCCGATCTGAAAGTCTTCACTATCTAAACTCATGTGATTGTTTTTTCCACCTCAGAATTGTCTGTGTATGGCCCTGAAATTGGCCTGGTATTGTCATCTACTCCAGATAGAAGGAGGATTTTGAGGCCAATTCTGGCAATGATACCACACTATCAGCTATCACATTGGCCACCACACATCAGCCAATTAGCACTGGCCATATTAACCCCTTTGTTGCATGACTTGTGACAAAATTAATGAGCAACTGATAAAAACTGTTGCATTTTGTTTGTCTGTGAATTTTTATGTGGTTTAAGAGTTATTCATGTTTCCACACAGGGGTTCAGCTACAATTCACTAATTGCCCAGTGACTGGAACAAATATTTTTTTAATGGTAAAAAGAAAAGGTTTCCTATTGGGTTGACATCTGGGGACTGAGATGGATATGACAGGGAGCTTTATTTTATGCCTATTTTTGGAGTAGATTTACACATGTTTAGGTCATTATCTTGCTGGAAAGACCCAGTGACACCCCATCTTCAACTTTCAGGCAGAGGCCACCAGATTCTGATTCATGATCCCATGTATCCTACAAGGTTCTAGGTACTTTGGAGGAGAAACAGGCCCACAGCATCACCGATCCTCCCCCATACTTAACAGTGAGATGGGCATACTCATTTTTGTGTTACGCCAGACCCACTTAGAGTGTTTGTTGCCAAAGGTCTCATCTGACCAAAGCACACAGTCCCAGTTCAAATCATTTACATTACATTTACATTTGCATTTAGCAGACTTATCCAGAGCGACTTACAAAGTGCTTTGCTGTTTACTTAGAACATCCTTAGCTAGTAGATAAGGCTGGAATCTGAGATTCCACACATTTAGACCGGTGGTTGAAACAAGTCTTGGCGGAGTTAAGTACTCCTGAAACAGATGAGCCTCAGTCTGGCGCTTTTGAAGGACATTGAGGGACTCCGGCCAGTTCGACCCAGGGGAAGTTCGCTCCACCATTATGGTGCTACAGAACAGAAAAAGAGTCTGGATGCATATCTTCCATGCATCCTGAGGGATGGTGGGTCAAGCCAAGCTGTACTCCTGAAGCCTCGGCGCTCTTGGTGCAGCTCGAGTTTTGGACCATTGCCATCATATATGGAGGAGCTGGTCCGTTTTTGGCTTTGTAGGTCAGCATTAAGGTTTTGAATTGATGCGGCAGCTACAGGGAGCCAATGAAGGGAACGCAGCAGAGGAGTTACATGACTGAATTTATGAACATTGAAGACGAGCCGCGCTGCTGCATTCTGGATGAGTTGCAATGGTCTGATGGTCTGCATAGGAAGGCTGCGCCATTGGGGGAGTTGCAGTAGTTCAGTCTTGAAATGGCCAAGAGAGATTGAACAAGCACCTGAGTGGCCTCTCTAGGCTAGAGAAAAAGGCCGAATTCTCCTAATGTTGTAAAGGAGAAATCTGCAGGACCTAGTCAGATTTTATAAATATGAGCTGAGACGATAACTGGTCATCCACTACTACACCAAGACTGCGTGCTTCAGCAGATGGAGGACCAGTGAGTCTCAAGGGAAATGCAGAGGTCAGGATGAGGACCAGTGCTACCAGGAATGAATAGCAGTTCGGGTCTTTGCTGGGGTTGGGAGTTTGAGGTGATGGCTGCCATCCATGATGAGACATCAGGAGAGGTAAAGCTGGAGATCCGATGAGACCTGGGTGTCGGAAGGTGGGAAAGAGAGGATGAGTGAGTGTTGTCAAGTATTAGCAATGGTAAGTAAAACCATGAGAAGATATTTACTAAGAGAAGTAGTGTAGAGAGAAAAGAGAAGAGGACCAAGGACTGACCTTGAGGAACACCGGTGGATAGTCTGTGTGGAGCTGATGTGCTCCTGCCATGTGACTCCGGTAAGAACGTTTCCAGGTATGATGTAAAACCATTGTAATGCAGAAACCAGTGATCTTAAGGCTACTGAGGATTGACAGGAGATTCTTGTGATCTACTGTATCAAATCACAGTACAGCTTGGAAAACTCCACCCATTATTTCTGAGTATAATTCAGAAAAAGCTTTCATTTGATTCAATTCTCTTACAGGGAGCTTTGGAGAACTTTTTACTTTCTTACCATCCTTCTCACTGTGTGTGGTGGCAAGATACACTTGTGTCCTCTTCCAGGCTTGTTTGTCACAGTTCCAGATGTTTTGATCTTTGTGATGATTGCCTTGACTGTATATAAGGGTGTCTACAGGTGAGTGGCTATATTCTTGTAACCATTGCCTGATTTGTGAAGGCCGACATACATCTTCTTTAGCTGAATAGGCCTCTGTGGAACGCCATATTTATACCCCCGGGGAAACAGGAAGTGATGAATTACTAATTAAAGGTACCTAGATTCTTTTTGATCCACTTTTACTACAAAGTAGAGATTACATAAATGGTTCTGCCATTTCCAAGAAATTGTTACAGCCAATAATTTAGTAAACGTTTTATTTTATTGGAAATACCGGCTTCTTAGTCAGGATTTTTTTCTTTTATTTTTCACTCTGATTTGAATAACAAGCTTATTTTTTCTTTAATTTTAGAATGTGAGATTATGCTTCTGCAATAAAAAAAATGTTAACTAGGGGTGCTCTCTCTATATATATATATATATATATATATATATATATATATATATATATATATGTTATTCTATATAATTATATATATATATATATATATATATATATATATATATATATATATATATATATATATATATATATATATATATATATAGTTAGTGTTTGCTAGCCTTAAACATGTATAATCCGTATCATTACCTCTCTGAAGTGATCTTGAGTCACAGCTACTGCTCTGCTGGGGGGATATTCCACAAAGTGAGCTAACTTAATGAGCCATTTAATTTTGTTCAATTTCAGGTTTCAGACTAAACACAGTTACTACAGCAACATGTGTTTGGACAAACCTGCTCTCAACTAGGCTAAAGCTGGTGCTTAGCTCAACTTGGTAACTTCCATTGGATGAGCCATGGGATGTCAGTGGGGGACAATGTTCAGGAACAATTTTCTGACACGGTACTGTCCACTATACTGCAGCAAACAGCATATATTATATATATATATATATATATATATATATATATATATATATATATATATATATATATATATATTTATTTAATATCAGGAATAAATGAATTAACTTGAAAGCTATATTAAGCAGAATATAAATTATTATATTTAATTTATAATTATTCAATGTATTAGAAATTGTATTTAAAGTGTATTTAGCAAAAGTGTTTATGAAATATTTAGAAGTTGAATTTTTATTAGCCTTAACCATATTTAATACTGGTGTTTTTGAGATCATGGCAACATTGGTGTGACAAATAAATGAAAGGATGAATTATATGAATGAATGTATATGTATTAATCAATTCATCACCAATCAACTAATTAAATATTAAGAATGTTCAGCATATGTCATTTAGGGATTTTATGAGTTAAAGTAAAGGACTGTAAGAAACTGTCCATGTTCTGTAACACATACATCACTGGGTTCTTATGAGATAAATCAGTTACATGTTTTCTGTCCTCTGGTGGATTTTTCATGCACTGCATGCCCAAGACAAAACATGCAGGTTTCTAATTTTAAAAATACTTGAATAAATGTTTATAGGCAACTCATAGTATAAACGGTTACAATGATCTGTGTACTATATGTTTAGTTTGTTGAGAAAGAAACTGCTGTAAGAAATAAAATCTTGATAAATCAAATATGATACAAATTAAAAGTTGTATATGCAAAGTGTCATTTCATTTCTCAGATTTGAAACTTCCTGGAAATTAATTATGATTATAATGTAACCTTGAATATCACAAATGCACTATATAAATATGTCATAAAAAAGGAATTTTCACATCTAAAGTTCATACCAATGTGTGCTTTGATTACATTGTACAAATTGTATCTGCTAAGTTTTGTATTTTTTATTTACATTGCAATATAGTGAGTGTATTAAAGAACTTCATACACTTACAGTACTGTTGGAAAATTGGGCTTGACACTTGCAAAAGTCAAAGGTTCAAAAAGTTATTATTGCAGAAATAACTTAAAAAAGTAGCAGTGCGAACAGACCAGGTCAAAACCATAAAGACAGCTAAAATCAACATGGGACTAACGAAAGAAGGCATGATTATAAGTATCGAAAAATAAGACAAAATAATACTCAGCATGCTATAATACTTAGACTATTCAGTGCTAGAATGGTTCGTGATAGGACAGCTGAGTGTGGATTAATGTAGATGT
Source organism: Acestrorhynchus altus (assembly GCA_034509495.1). Classification (NCBI taxonomy): domain Eukaryota; kingdom Metazoa; phylum Chordata; class Actinopteri; order Characiformes; family Acestrorhynchidae; genus Acestrorhynchus; species Acestrorhynchus altus. The sequence goes on along the minus strand of CM067505.1, from coordinate 14,035,836 downwards.
GATGTAATCTGTTTGGTGTTCATGGTAAATATTGAGTACTGACAGGTTCACTATAAGTGACTGGACGTGTGACACATACGTCCTGTAATTCAGTTTGATCTGGACCAAGACCACCTCTTTGAGTCATACCTGATATTAATCATTTAGTCTGGACCATGGTCCAAGGCACTTTTCACACCTGCTTTTTTAATTTGGACATAATGGAAAAGATCTAGACTAAATTAGGTAGGTGTGAAAGCACCCTTAAACTGTACAGTTGTATTGAAGGGCCCAGATTTCCCATTATAATTCTCATAACTACATATGTCATATTTAGTTTACTACTTTATACTATATCAGTTATTTTAGATAATAAAAATATATAAATAAATAAAAAAGAGAGAATTCACACCTGAAGTGTCAGGATAGGGCAACAGAACAGATGACTCAGGGTGCGGAGGTAAATCAGACATTGAAGATTTAATGTGAAACACGTAGCACAAAACAAACTGAATACACTGAACAATACTACATACCAAATTGACAGAAACTAATTGACATGGCAAAGACTAACAAAAGCAAATGTAAACAAAAGCAGAAACATAAACTATAACAGAGACAGACAAAGTATAACAGGTAACTATAACAATGGACTACATTGTCAGGCCCAGTTCTCCAAAAGAGCATTCGTGCCAAAGCCTCAGACAACAATATTTTATGGAATTTGAAGGTGCCTTAAACAAGCCATCTGGTAAAAAATGCATGAATGCAAGATCAACGATTATTAAGCAAATAATGTCACGCAAAAACTTACATGTACCATGTGATAATTTACAGCTAAGTGTTAATATGGTAATTAGATACCAATAAACACAAAGGGCCAGTTTCCCCAAATAAGGATTAAGTCTTGTCCTGAACAACACAACATTTTGCGCAGAGAATTTCCACTGCAAGTGAAATGTTCATTGTCCAGAAATCCAATGTTCATTTATCAGTTCACTTCCCAATTTCTGAAGATCTGTGAGCTGTGCCCTCAGTAGTACATTCACCCTCCACTTTTCAATCTACCCCCAGTAATTGGTTGACATTGCAGAGCTAGGCGGATGGCCTGACTAATCAGTGGGCCATTACATGCGAGAGTCAGTACTTCAGCCCAATCACTTCCTCCTGGGAACAAAACCAGCTACAGCCCCCCTTTCACAATACATCAGAAAGGGGGCAAATGATTATTTAAACAAAAGGACCTGCATTTGACATGCACTGCTAGAAATGCTAAAAGTAATAATGGCTATTACCTTTAAAATATTACAAAAAATAAATTTCATGTATACATATCCAGCCACTCCTACAAACTGGTGAATTCAGCTAATTTAAGCTGCACTAATTACTGATGCAAAAACAGCCTGTATAATGTCTATAGATCCCTAGAGGGCCATATAGCCCTCTAGCATTGGATTGTAGTGCTGTGGAAATGCTGGAGTAATGGTGCTCCATCCAATACCTTTGGAATGAGGTAGAGAGCAAGAATTATTCTATTGTCTGATCCATTATTGTCTGTCTCTTGCAAATAAAAACAGGTATCTGAACAATTCTGCATTACAAGTTAGTGACAGGATTTTTACTGCTCATCAAAGATTTTTTCAATGGCTACAGACTACTCTAGCAAGGTTCAAAATAGAAGATAACATATAACATGTAAGAATATAACAGAATGTATTGTAATGCCTTAAAACCATTTTTGCTATATTAAACTGTCTGAGCACTTTAACTTTGTCTAATAAATCACAGTAAGTGATGAAGTGCCAGCACCATTTTAATAACATTTAATTTAGACAGTTCCAAACCCATCAAAATACATTTAATGTGTTATAAAATTTTCTCTAAAGGTCTTTTGGATAAAGAGGTAATCTACTAAAAGACACTTTTTGAGATGCCAGGGATGGAATGTATTTACAGAGCAAGAAAAATCTATGGTGGGAAATGTGTAGAGAACAAAGAAAACTACGAATTTGTGGGGAGGAGTGAAATGCTGGGTATCGGTGCTAAGAAGAACCTATAAAACCTGAACAATTTTAGTCCCCTGTTAACTATGTATATTTGTTCCATATAAAATGCATGATCTATTGTCAAAAGTAAAATGTAGACAAATTTTCTATTGGTTTTAAATGTGCTGCTAGAAGAGTATAATATGTGCATACATACAATGCACAGAGTAAATTAAATCAGTGTGCAGTAAAATCAGTGCTTTCTTTGTGCTACCATGATTTTATCTAAATTTTAGTCAGATACAGTGGGAGTGTGATCTCAGAGTGAAATTTGGATTAGTAAGTAGTAATAACAATAGTGACTTTCTTGTTGATAATGTGTGTGATAATGTTATCAGGTATGCAGACTTAACAGGTAGGAAGCAGAAGTACATGCAGGGTTGAAGATTTATTAAACAGATCACAAACATTAACCCTCACGACTAGACATGTAGACAAGAAGGCTGACCAAGACAGACTCGCCAAGGGGCTTATACACACACACACACACACACACACACACACACACACACAAGAACATTAGAGAAGACTGGAACATGATAATGATGGGGCAGGGTTACAGATCAGACACAGCTGGGAATGGGCGGAGACAGGACATGTGCTCAGAAGCACAAGGGAAGATAAACAATGATAGACATGAACAGGAGACAACAGGACTAGGCACAGGAACAGGAACAAACACACAGGCCCGGGACTGACACATACACAGTGACAGGAACAGGGACTACAAAACCAGACACAGGAAAAGGGACAAGAACAGATACAGGAAACAACACTGGTACAGATACAGACACAAGGACTGACACTTGTTGCCAGAGAAGTGGGCATTGGCCCAGAACTGGCTAATGTCCCAAAAGTTCTTTTGAGCCAATCTGGTCACTGGAGGCTGAAACAGTTCGAGATTGTCTCTGTGTTAGCTTCTTAGATACCTCGGGCTGAGGCACACAGATTTGTGAGACCACAGGCTCACAAATGACAGGATCCTGGGTGGCCGGCTCCACCTTCTGAACAGGAACAGGTGCGGTGGACTCCGTCCTCTCGCCAGGAACAAGGGCGGTGAACTCCGCCCTCATGAGAGGAACACAGGTGAACACAGGCAGAGTTGCATTCCAGAAGGAAGAGCCTGCCGCCTTCTGGCCAGGAATGCAGGCGGCAGGCTCTTCCTTCTGGAACGCAACTCTGGCAAAGACATTGTCAGGAAGCTTTGCCCTCCGGACAGTGACGTCTTCCCAACTGTGATCTCATGTGAGAAGTTCTGCCCTCCGTGCAGCAATGTTGCTGGGAAGCTCCGGCCTCTGTACTGTGATGGTGACAGGAAGCTCCGCCTTCCCGGTCATAGCACACGGCGTGGGCATAGCTCGGCTTGGTGATGCTGCTTGATGATGAGGGGGCGACCCATACACACTGCCTCTGGCACCTCCTCCAGCTGCTGGCCATGTCCTGGTCCTATGACCCTGCACTGAATGGTTCCTGATGGATCGCAAGACGGGTTCCGGCAAACAGAAAGACTGACCTATCATGGAAGCAGCTGGGTTGTCGGTCGGGTCAGTCTTTCTGTCAGGTATGCAGACTTAACAAACAGGTAGGAAGCAGAAGTAGGGCTGAATATTTATTAAACAGATTACAAACACTAACCATCAAGACTAGACATGTAGAAAATAAGACCGACCAAGACAGACTCAGACCAAGGGGCTTATATACACTCCTGAGAACATTAGACAAAACTGGAACATGATAATGATGGGGCAGGGTTACAGATCACACAAAGCTGGGAATGGGTGGAGACAGGACATGTGCTCCAGAATAAGAAGAAAAATAAGGGGAGATAAACAAAACAAAGAAAGAAAGAAAAAACAGAGGTATCTTTGCACTGTAGTCTGTTTACAGTAGCTACAGTTAATTTCTGAGTAGACGTTTCTGTCTGGAAGTCACTCTGGACAAAATGACAAAAGTCATGAATGTGAATATAAATGCATGTTACCCAAGACATTAGGCATATCATCACATTTTGTAGAAGTTTTGAACAAAAATGAAAGAAAACAAGTGTAGAGCTTAAGAAAATTTTTATAATAAACATACATCAACATAATACTAAGAAAAACTATAATGCTTGCCACACTTTGCTGACAATACCAAATCAGCAGCTTTAAAATCTTTGAGAGGCTTTGAAATCTATAAAAAAGTTGCATCAAACAATGAACAATGGAATTTTAGCTCCCTTATGAGATATGTAAATATAAGTTGGTAAACAAAAATGAGATGATTTTGGTTATGTGCCTATTATGCAGAAATAATTTGCTGCTCACTGGTGGTTGTATTGAGATGTAACATCTTTCCTAATTATCTCCACTGAGAGTTGACTTCTAATTGGAGCCTACGGCAAACAAGAACAAGTACATGCAGACGACATACATTTCAACATAACCTGCAAAATATAATTGAACACACAAATAAACATTCTCTTTCTGGATATACACCGATCAGCCACAACATTATAACCACGTTTTTGACTCTACCTCTACTACCTATTGTATTATCTCCACTGACCACACAGTAATTTTTATTTCTATAGTTAAAGACTGTAGTCTGTCTGTTTCTTTGCTTTCTTTGTTTTGTTTGGACTGTCTATTCTTCAGTTGTGAGGACCTCACAGAGTACGTATAGTGTGGCTGACACAGTGGTAGTGTGTGTTGCGCTGGAATGAGTGGATCAGACACAGCAATGCTTCTAGAGTGTTTAAACACTGCGGCCACACACACACTCCACTCTATTAAACATTCCACCTTCTGTCAGAGACAGAAGCTCATCTGTTTCTGCACAGTTTGTGTTGGTCATTTTGTACTTCTTCATCAGTAGTTACATGATGCTGCCCACAGGACAATGTTGGCTGAATATTTCTGGTTGGTTGATGATTCTCAGTCCAGCAGTGACACTGACAGGTTTAAATATTATAGCAGCATTGCTGTCTGATCCACTCATACTAGCACAACACACAAAAACACACCATCACCATGTCAGTGTCACTGCAGTGCTGAGAATGATCCACCACCCACATAATACCTGTTCTGTGGTGGTTCTATGGGGTCCCCACCATTGAAGATCTGGGTGAAAGGAGAATAAAATATGCAGAGAAACAGATGGACTACAGTCTGTAATTGTAGAATAGCAACGTACGCCTGTGTGGTCAGTAGAGCTGTTACAATAGGTACTGTTGTGGTTAAATATAGATAATGATAATGTTATGGCTATCTGATGCCTGTTGGAAAGCTTAAAACACAGCTAGTTTAAATGCAGTCCGTACATAAAAAAATCTGTAAAATTTTATGAAGACACAATGTTTTATACATTTTTCTCTACAATGTCTGATTACTGAGCAAGGTCCTAGACTATTTGACATTGCCAGGGTTTATTACATTTATATTACATTGACAGGGCATGTTGGGATGTGCTATATGTATGAATTCTTTATTGATGGTTACAAAAGAAACATGAGAGGTTTATACTACCATAGATTGATTTGTCTGTCCTTGGAGCCTCAGTGGTGTTTGTTAGCATTGTCATATTGGAGATGTTCCAACCCAATTCTATGGCCATAACCTTTTTGTTATTGTCAAAGTCACTCAGGTTTTCTCCTGCATCCACCAAACAACCATGAAAATGGATTGTTTAGTTATTGTCTAGCATGAATCCCAGTTCATCTTTGAGTGGTCTTAATCATAAGGCTCATTGGTGTATGCTTATTTGTATTTTGCTTACATTTTTGAGGAAGAGTACACCAATAAGTTCAGGTGATGGAAAATTAAATGATGTAATTTCAGTTCTGTGCTTGTACTTTGGGTCTGCTCAGTGACTGAAGTTCTGCCATGGTAACCAAGATCTTTACCATGGAAGCTTGTATTGTGTTGTAATTAATCATTCTCTAGTGATGACCTCTAAAACTGCCAAACTCTGTCCTTCCTGAGTCACTGCACTGTGGGAAAAAGCATCAAGAACACTTAATTAAACAAGAGAAAACGTCTTGTTATTAGAACCCTACATTATGAAGATGCAAGGATTCTCAGCTGATAGATCACTGTTTTGTTTTGTATGTGTCCAAGAACTCAGTCTTACATTTCTGAGACTGAGGTCCCAGCTGGCATATTCTTTGTTGATCACAGTTGTCAAAACAGATAACAAGCATGTCAAGGTAGCTGGAAAAAGAGATGCTTGTATTTGGAAATACATGCTTACATCAGTAAGTAGCCCGTTGGAGTTTGCTATGAATAATTACATGTCATAGCACATTTTGGCTAAAGCCTTTATTTGAAGCTTTAATCAAGTATGGACTGGCCATAAAGACAGTCTGTTCTGTTTGTGGTTGCTAAAAAACTGATGTGAATGCTGCCAAATACAAGCATAATGATATCAAATTTGGGATAATTTGGGATCTCTTTGTGTCTCTCCCTCTGTCTCTCTTGATGTCCATGTGCTCCTTTTCAGTTGTCTCTGCAAGAAGTATACAGGGGCTTTAATCATATACACTCATTCTGATTTTTTGTTTTAAACTAGCTAACAAGTATGATTCAAGCAAATACAGACTGACACTTGTTGACAAGTTTAATTCCAGCTTACACAGCCTAACTTTAGCAAAGGGCATAGGTTTGCATATGAATGGTAGGGACATGTATGAATGGATAGAACTGTCCCTATTAATATTTAAGAGAACTCATTCACATTATCTTTAAAGTCATTTTAGACCATTCCAATGTGCCATACCTGAGTCTAACTTACATCTTCAAGTTGACAATATAAACTATGCAAATAGAGTGCTATGTTTTTATCATGCAGCATGAAGCCAATATTCCAACTTAAAATAGTGCCACAGTTACATTCTGTAACTCATTGCGTCAGCACCATTTCAGGTGGAACATTAAAGTCTAGAAAAAGAAGCTGTTAAGTAGCTTCATTTTTGTGAGTGCAGCTGTGTTTGCCCACAGTATGATATGATAAATCAGCAAATTCTACATATTAGAAATGGTACAGTGAGGATGTGTGACAAGATGATTAAATGATCAGTTACATGGCAGGCAAAACTGCTGATTACTGGGTAAACTAGTGATTGTTACATAAGGTTTGAAGCTGAAAGTTCTACACGTAATATTCCACTGGTGGGACTGTACTGGGCCAACCCTGTAAAATCTCACTGGTGAGTGAGAGTGCTACAGCTTGACTGCAACCTAAAATATGCTTATACACTTATACACCTCATCACTGTCTCACAAAAACCTCCACTCCCATGGTGCTGCAGTGAAGGCTGCCCACTTCATGTGTGCTCAGAGCCTCACTATGTGTGTATGTTTGTGTTCACTGAATGGATGAGTTTAAGCCAGAGGTCAAACAGAGGACTATTTCATTTTAGACTGAATGGTTTAATAAGATAAATATTGTTATATTACGTTGTGTATTTACATTTAAATAATGAATTGTAAATATTTTTTTATGGATGGCTGTTGAGATCACTCTATGCCCTTCCTTGACTTTAGTTAACACTGTAAAATGCAATAATTGCTTGAGGCTACTTGGAAAAGAAAAATCAGGATGAGGATGTGAGACTGGGCTTTTTTCACCAGTAGTGTGCACACAAGTTAAGGTCTTGGTCAAGGTAATCCCGCTGCAAGTCAAATGGTACTCATTTCTCACTCATTACTCACCCCCCCTTTGATTAGTTTGGATTTTGGAGTCTGAAGGATGGAATAAAACTTTTTTTTTTTATCTTTTCATAAAACAGATAAAACAGTTTGGCTAACAAGTTTGGAGACAACAACCAATCATCACTTACACCCTTTTGTAGCAGAGGAAAAAAGAGGGATTTGAATGAGTTGAGGGAGTTTGCATGTCTAAGAGAGTTATTGCAGGGGATTGTAGGGAGGCAAGGGGGAGGATTCAATGGTAGTAAAGGTTAGTAAATCTAACGTTCTCTTGAAAACCAAAATACCTTATTCATTTCAAAATAAATAACTTCACCTCCTTGAACTGCCACCTTACCGTGGAGGGGTTTGAATGCCAGAATGATCCAAGGAGCTATGTTGCCCAGGGGTTTTATCCCCCTGTCAGGGTTTTCCATGGCAAACAGTTCCAAGGTGAAGGGCCCAAAGAGGCAACATGGGCCAGTACTCCTGTGTGCCCACCACCCACAGAGGAAACCATTGGGGTTGGGTGCCTTGTGGATTGGGTGACAGTCGGGTGTGGGGTCCTTGGCAGCCTGATCCCAGGACACAGCAGCTAGCTGTTGGGACGTGGACTGTCACCTTGCTGGGGGGGAAGGAGCCTGAGCTTGTGCGGGAGGTTGAGAGATACCGGCTAGAGATTGTCGGGCTCACTTCCATGCTCAGCTTGGGCTCTGGAACCCAACTCCTCAAGAAGGGTTGGACCCTCCACTACTCTGGAGTTGCCCAGGGTGAGAGATGTCAGGATGGTGTGGGCTTGCTTCTAGCTCCCCAGCTCAGCCGTCTCATGTTGGAGTTTACCCCAGTGAACAAGAGGGTTGCCTCACTGTGCCTTCAGGTAGGAGAGAGGACTCTGACTGTAGTTTGTGCGGAGTACCAGACCTTCTTGGGGTCCTTGTGGGGGGGGGGGGGGGGGGTTCTGGAAAGTGCCCCAACTGGGGACTCCATTGTTCTGTTGGGGGACTTCAACACCTACGCAGGCGACGACAGTGACACCTGGAATGGGGTGATTGGGAGAAATGGCCTCCCCGATCGGAACCCGAGTGGAGTACTGTTGTTGGACAGATTACATAACCAGTTACAGACTGTCCATTACGAACACCATGTTTGAGCATAGGAGTGTCCATAAGTGCACTTGGCACCAGGATGCCCTAGGCCATCATCTCATCTAGGTTATCATCTCATCTGATCTCCAACCCTATGTCTTGGACACTCAGGTGAAGAGAGGGGCAAAGCTGGTGGTGAGTTGGATATGCTGGTGGAGGGGAAGACTGCAGAGACCTGGCAGGCCCAAACATATTGTTTAGGTCTGCTGGGAACATCTGGCTAAGCCCCCTGTCAGAGAATCTTTCAACTGCCACCTCCAGGAGAGCTTCTCACAGCTGCCTGGGGAGGCTGGGGACATTGAGTCAGAGTGGACCATGTTCTCAGCCTCCATTGTCGACGTGGCCGTCAGGAGCTGTGGGCATAAGTGGCAATCCCTGAACCCGGTGGTAGACACTGGAAGTAAGGGATGCAGTCAAGCTGAATAAGAAGACCTATTGGGCCATGTTGGCCTTTGGGTCTTCAAGGTTCAAGGTTCAAGGTTCAATTTATTCATCACGTACATAGTTATACACAGTACAACATGCAGTGAAAGGCTTTTTTTTTACATCTGTCTGCACCCACAGATCAATAGGGGGGAAGGGAGAAGGTGGGGAGAGGGTAAACAGAATAAACAGAATAAGCAGAATAAATGTGTGCAATCTGAGTAGAAAATAAATAAATAATAAAAGTAACTCTGAGACTAAGTGATTATGAGGAAGGAAATAAGGAAATAATTTAGTGGAGGTAGGTGTGTGAATAGTTCCAGTTGTGTAGGAACGCTGAGAGGTGGAGAGGTGTATAAACTGCCAAGTGCAAGGTCTTGCTACATAATGTTGTATAAATAGAGTGTTGGTGAATATGTGAGTCTGATGGTGACTTGTGGTTCAATATGTGAGATGTGGGATTGGGTTAAAAAGAAAGTTGGATCTGGTTCAGAGTACGAATAGCTTGAGGGAAGAAGCTCAGTCTCATCCTTTCTGTGGTGGATCTCAGTGAGTGGAACTGCTTTCCTGATGGCAGCAAAGGCCCTTCACGATCTTCATGGCTTTTGACCAGCACCGCTTGTTATAGATAGACTGCAGATCTGGAAGTATTGTACTCATGATGCGCTCAGCAGAGTGCACCACTCTCTGCAGGGTCTGTCTGTCCTGTTTGGTGCTGTTTCCAAACCAGGCCATGGAGTTTTTCATGAGGATGCTCTCAATGGTGCAAGAGTAGAAGTTCCACAGTAACGTGGAGGGCAGTCTGAAGTCCCTAAGGCATCTGAGTAAGTAGAGATGCTGTCGGGCTTTCTTTGCCAGGTCAGGTCTTGTGAGATGTTGACTCCAAGGTATTGGAAACTTTCTACTCTATCTCTACTTCTGCACCGATAGCTGCAGTCCACTATCAGCTCCTTGGTTTTACTGACATTGCGCATGAGATTGTTGCCCAGGCACCAGTTTCCCAGTTTTAAATGCTGAACTGTAGTCAACAAACAGCATTCTGACATAACAATTCCTTCCAATGTCCAGATGTGACAGTGTGGTATCGTCTGTAGAGCGGTTTTGACGGTATGCAAACTGAAGTGGGTCCAGCGAGTCCAGTAGTGATGAAGTGATGAAGTCTCTGACAAGCTTTTCAAAGCACTTCATCATGACTGATCTGAGGGCCACAGGGTGGTAGTTATTGAGACAGGCTGGCTGTGGTTTCTTTTGGACAGGGACAATCACAGATCTCTTGAAGCATGTTGGGACTGAGCTCAGTGACAGAGAAAGGTTGAACATGATGGTAAAGATAGGAGCAAGCTGATTTACACAAGGTCTCAGCACCCAACCACATAGACTGTCAGGTCCCAGTGACTTCCTGGCATTTACCATCTTGAACACTTTCCTCACATCTCTCTCAGTGATGATGAACGAGGGCGTTCCTCTGAGTGCTTCTGCACATGTGCCACCGGCTGCGCTGCCAGCAGCCCTGAAGTGACCGCAGAAGTTGTTGAACTCACTCGCCAGAGACATGTCCGCTCTCACTGAGCTCCAGGACAAGCTTTTATAGTCTGTGATTGTCCATAGTCCTCAACATAGGGTTCTGGAGTCACTCTGTGTGAACTGAGTCTCCAGTTTCTCCCCGTAGCCTACGCAGCCAACAGGTACCGGGAGGCTAAGCGTGCTGCTGCTTGGGCGAAACCCAGGTGCTGGGAGGAGTTTGGGGAGGCCTTGGAGAAGGACTATCGGTTGGCCCCGAAGTGATTCTGGGAAACCGTCTGTCGCCTCAGTAGGGGGAAGCAGTACCATGCCAACACTGTTTACAGTACAGGTGGGGAGCTGTTGACCTCGACCGGGGGTATCATTGGGTGGTGGAAGGAATACTTTGAGGATCTCCTCAATCTCAATCTCATGCCTTCCAATGAAGAAGGTGAGGCTGAGGACTCTCAGGTGGACTCACCCATCACCTGGGCCGAAGTCACTGAAGTGGTCTGCAAGCTCCTCAGTGGTGGGGTCCCGGGGATGGATGAGATCCGCCTGGAGAATCTCAAGTCTCTAGATGCTGTTGGGCTGTCTTGGCTGACACGCCTCTGAATCATCGCGTGGCAGACGGGGACAGTGCCCCTGGAGTGGCAGACCGGGGTGGTGGTTCCCCTGTTTAAAAAGGGGGATTGGAGAGTGTGTTGCAGGGGATCACACTTCTTAGCCTCCCCAGGAAAGTCTTCACAAGGGTACTGGAGAGACAAATTCGTAAAAGGTTAAGAATACTTAACAGACTTAAATGCTGCCAGTTTTGAGCTTGATGTCAACCTCATCATGGCCTAATGATTTTAGTAAGCGCTATAACATAATCAAGCTAATTAATTTGAAATAAATATGGTTTTCAAGAGAATGTACTTCTTACATCAGAATGTACTGATTTACTAACATTTACTAGCACTGAATCCTCCCCCCATGCTTCCCTGCAATCCCCTGCAATAACTCTCTCAGACATGCAACCTGCCTCAACTCATTAAAATCGCTCTTCTATAACTGGGTGTAAATGATGATTGGTTGTGCTTTTGAATTTATTTCTGAGTACAGAGATTAAAGCCTTCACATGTCTGCATGACTGCTAGGTTTGATCAGTTGAATATACTTAATTTTTTTTTGTCTAAATGCCCCCCCCCCCAACTAACTTACTAACTTGTATTTTCTCACACTGGATTTCTGAAATATAAGTCCCTCTGTCTAATACATTACTATTTTATAAAGTGGGTCACAGTCTCCCTATGGCCTTTTCACAAGAGACACATCTGCCCACTCTTTCTCTAGTAACTGCCTCTGAGATAAAATAGTTCAAAAGAACATGGATTAAAGACTTAGCAGCAAATTAACACATATTAAAAAAAAACAGTACCAAACCCACACCTAAGATCCAAACCACAATAATGTAGCATTCTATGTCAAGCTCGGCTTTGTATTTACAGCTTTGTTCCAGTAATTGTTAAGGGAATGTTTAAAAAGACACCTTATCAAGTGCTGATTGATTATGAAGTAGATATAGATGTATTTTTAACTTACCATGCTGCTGTAACAACATGTGTAAAATCAAATGCTGGTTGGTGGATGTCTCTATCTGGGATATAATCATGTTTCAGTTGTGTTAACTTTTTCTGCACAATGAAACTGCTTTTCTAATGATTATATATATATATATATATATATATATATATATATATATATATATATATATATATATATATATATATATATATATATATATATATATATATATATATATAATCAGTTTCATTGTGCAGAAATAGTTAAAACACCCCTACATTACTTATTACAGTGTCACACTACTTAAAATGTCTAAAATTAGAATCATGTGCACCACATCAGCTGCAAATGATTAGACCATCATTAGAGAAGACTTTGCAGGAGGCTGTGCTATTTAAACTTCAGACATTATTTTGGTTTGCTCCTGAAATGAGTGGTATCACCATGGAGAGATCCAAAGAGCTCTCTGTGGCCTTGAGATGTTTGTAGATGCATATGGATCAATGATTTACAAAGATCTCAAAACAAGTAGAAATCAGCCATTCCACTGTCCAGAAAATAATTTACAAGTGGATGACAATTAAAACAACTGCCAACAAGTTTCCGGTCAGGCCATCCTAGCAAGTTCAGCTCAAGAGCAGACCACAGGATGCATAAACAATACAATGAATGTATCTAACAAACAGCATTTGAGCATGAGAATGTCATATCAGCTGTGAAGTATGGAGGTGGGAGAGGCATGGTTTGGGGCTGCTTTGCTGTGGCAGGGCCTGGAGGATTCTCCATCATAGAAACCACTCTGAATTTTTCATGGTTTCACAGTAGGCTGTTTAAGACCAAAGACTGAAACTGATAAACTGAAAATTGAAAAAAAAAAGGTTACTTAGAGCAGGATGGGGCAGTACATGTTACAGCTAAATTGTTGTAAACTGAATAAAGGCATGTATATAAATATTATTTTGTGATGTCACAAACAGTTTTTGGTGCATTATTTCTATAGAGTATAAGAAGTGTATGGACTGAGAACTGAATTCTATGTTTTACAACTTTAAAGGTGGAGTAGGTGTTTGGCTAAAACAAACAGCGGTAAACAGTTTTTGTGAATATTTATGTTTATTTGTATTTATGAGACATTCATCTCCAAATTTCTGCACCTTTCAACTGCACTCTCTGTGTGACAAGTTAAGCCATGTGCATTTTGTGGAGTGGCTTTGGAATAAGGGCTGAAGGAAAAGGGTTGGATTTTTGGGCTGGATTTACTCTACTGGTTTCTACAAAATCACTTGCTTCACTTTGAACATACACACTGTAACACATCAATTATATGAGCTGTTTAAATTACTCATACCTGTGTGTGCATCCTCTTGTGGAAATGCATTCTTGCATGTCCCCACTCTCTTTGAATAGGAGTATGTTTCGCCTGAATGTGTGTAGGTGCAGTTTGTGGGTCCCTGGTGTCAATATCCTCCACACACACGTACTCTGTGTAGCAGTCACATCTAATGTTCTCACTGTCAGAAAGAGAAGTCATCCCAGTGTCCTCCTCACATACCCCCCCGCATCCCTTGCTGTCACCATTACTTACCCCCTCCTTTCTTTCTCTCCTTCCTTTCTCACTCTCCAATCTCTCCTGAGAGGAGCTGCCAAATCGCAGATGCAGTGGAGGTCTTTGTTGAGGAAATAACGAAGAGCCTTATGGACAGGTGCATAAGCTGAATTGAAAGGAAAGTGAACTAATTTTTCAATTTCATTGACCTTTTCAACCTTTAGAAGTCAAGCAATGTTATTAATTTCACAAAAGAAAAAAAAAATTGTACTGTGTTCACCTGTTATGGTCCAGGCAAGGGTGAACCCATAATAGCAAATACATATGAAAGAGTTTGTGGGAGGTGGGAACAAACTAGCCAAAAATCAAAAAACACAACTGATAACAGAACATTATTCTTACAAGGTCTTAGGAAAGTGGAAAACTGGAGCTGAATCCATAAACCAAGCCATTCAGTATAAGTCAGTCTCAGAGCACCCAAACATATTGTCTTTATCAGTTTTTTGTGTCAGTTTCACAAGTCACAACAAGAAACACATTGATTAACTTTTAAAACTGAGAGAACACAATCATTAGAATTAGAATTCATTGGAATTCATTAGAACTCATTATACTCATTAGAATTATTCTTGTATTTCACTTGATAAAAACCTCAAAATCATGTTGATGCTCCACTGACCTATAATAGGGAAAATGACATCTACATCCCACTTTGGGCTCAGTGCAATGCTAACTGCACTATATAACTGGTGAAGTGAACTTCTTTTAATTTCATTGCTGGTTCTGTGTCTTTAAATTTGCCCAGAAATTCATGTGTAGAGTCCTTTAGGGCTGTCTCAAACAAAAAAATATACTTTCTGATAGGAGAAGGAAATAACAATTCTCACACAATACTGGTTTAAATTCTATAAAGCAGGATTTGGTGCTAGAATTGAAAGCCAGTTTACCCTCAACAAAATTACTAATGTTAGGAACTAACATTACAATGTATGAGATTTTAACCATCTGGAAAAATATGTTTTTACAGAATCACAGCATATGGTATTTCACAGCTCTTACAATAACTTAGAATGAAGATGAAATGACCCTCAATGTTTTGTGATTTATTTTAATTTTTTACATTTTCAAAATAACCAAAAAGGAAAACTTTGGGTGCCCTGCATGGTTAGTACCTAGTAGCACCAACTTTGGCAAGTATCACAGCTTGTAAACACTTTTTGTAGCCAAGAGTCCTTCAGTTCTTGTTTGAGGGGTTTTCTTCTATTTTAACTTGCAAAAGTCTTTACTGGAGTTTCAGTGAACCCATTCTTCCCCCTGCCTGTAAAAGATTGACACGCCCACATACTGAATGGTTAAAGTGATGTTCTTTTCATGAAATTCTGTGCCCCTTTTTCTCCAAACATACCTTTGCTCACTCTGGCCAAAGAGTTCTATTGTAACCTGAAAATGCTTAGCTATCTTCATATAGTCTTTTTCTGCTTTGTGGGCCTCAACCATTTTCATTTTCAGAATGCTAGGCAGCTGTTAAGAAGAACCAATGTCTGCTGTGAACAAGCCATGCACGTAAATCATACAAGCCTGCCACAGCATGTAAATATGAGTTGTTACTTAACCAGAATTCAGTCAGTTCCATTGATGTTACCACGAACATACTGAGGTAACACTTCCAGTAATCAAAATGCACAAAAAATACTTTAAAGTACTTTAAAACGGTGTTTCACTATGAGCATAGAAAAACCACAAACCTCATTCTGGAAATCTCAGAATTTATTCTCTTGACCAGCATAGGGTTTGCTCCTTATTATTTTTAGTCAGGGTTGGTCATGATAGTCAAGAGTATGCCACCAGTATAGAAATCACATTTATATGTGACTATAGTATAGTATAGTATAGTCTTATAGTGCATGTAAACATTAGTATGTATGTACAGTGTTCTTATGCAGTGTTTCCCAACCCTGTTCTTGGAGGCACACCTGCTGTGCATGTTTTAGAGCTTACCCTGCTCCCCACACACCTGATTCAACTAATCAGCTCATTAACAAGCTCTTCAGAGTTGCAAGGGGTGTGTTAAAGCTGAAATGTGTAAGGCAGGTGTGCCTCCAGGAACAGGGTTGGGAAATACTGTTCTTATGAACGCATATCATTATGCATTATAACTTGTCACACATTCATACATTATAAAGTGGCTTTTTAAATAAGTTTTATTATTCAAACCATGTCTTTATTTCTTTCTTCTTATGCTCTCTCTTTCTCTCTCTCTCTCTCTCTCTCTCTCTCTCTCTCTCTCTCTCTCTCACACACACACACACACACACACACACACACACACACACACACACACACACACACATACACAAACATGTTTGTGGTGTGTGTGTGTGTGTGTGTGTACTGATACTGATTTACTTTTGTGCTTGTGGTGCTGTGGATACTCCATACAAATCTACAACATCTACAAGTATTTCCCATATTTGTGTGAACGTTAGCTCTCCTTTTGTGTATTTTTGAGTGTCACATTTGATTTAATATGATTTGTTTACCTGTCCTCATTACAATAATCCAGTAAATGGTGCCATGCGATTTCAAAATCCCATCAGCACTAATACAGCATGCAACAGCTTAGTGCCTCATCCGTACATCCACTCCCATTACCATCATTGCTAAAGCAGCTTGACGGGGAAATGAAATCAGCAAATCATCCCTGTATTTATATTGACTGCATAGGAGCTGTTTTGTTTGGAAGCAAATTTTAGTGTTAGTGTTAAATTAACACTAAATGTGTTGCTTTAATACTGTCATATTTACTGTGTATGCACATTTATTGGTCAGTGATGCTCTGGGTAAGCATATCCTTGGAGGGTTGCGCAAATTCCCATGTGATAGCCAATGGTATCCTACATGCTATTAGATACTGATATCAAATCCTCAGAGCCAGTGTCAGACATTCCTCCTGGTGCAGAATAATGCCTGGCCTCATGTGGCCAGAGTCTGTAGGCAGTTCCTCTATGATGTATGCACTGATGCCATTGATTGGCCTTTCAAAATGTTCACTAGACCTGAATCTATGTAAGAACCTCTGGGACTTTATATATCAGTGTATCTGCTGCATTCAAGTCACACCACAGACTGTCCAGGAGGTTACTGATGCCCTGATCCATGTCTGGGAGTACATCCTATGGGGCACCCTCCACTGTCTCATGAGGAGCCCAGATCCTGCAGGGAGTGCATACAGGCACATGGAGGCCATACACACTACTGAGTAACATTATGAATGCTTCAATGAATCTTTCATTTGCTGAGATACAGTGTTCACTATATAGGGAGTAAAGATCTATTTGAGATTCATGAAGAATAGTACATGTGTTGTGAAACCAGTTTTTATGGAGTCCTGCTTCTTTGAGATTTCAAAAATCTCCACCTCACAGAGTGTTTTGGAAAAGCTCAGTTTATAGTGACCTAAAATTGTGTCACAATGAATATAGATAATAAATAAATAAATACCTGTTTATGTGTGGCAGGGGCTCAATAGCTCAATGATGTATATATTTAGTGTGTTATCAGCCTGAGCACTCTTCACTATTGGCACACCTTTAGGGGTCACCAAACCAAAAGTAAAAATGTTTTTGTTTTACTTTCTCTAAATAAAAGTGAAATAAATCTCAAAACTGCATAACTGGAGCACACCTGATTTCTCAATTTGTTAGGAGAAAAGAGAAGCTGAACTTGATCACTAACCTGTCAGATGTCCCGGAGAAAAATGACAAAGGCATGAGTTTTCTTTTTAGTCTGATATATAGAAAGACATATGAAATATGAAATGAAAATAATGAGATTTTACACTTGTAAATGTTATTCAGTTGAGACTGAGGTGAGATAGGTCTGACCAAAAAGAGTCAATCCACCTCAGGGTTATTTCTCAGATTGCTAGTCTCTGACTCTGACTTCAAAAAGGATTTAACAATGTTGAAGAGAATTGACATTAAGACAATGTCTTAATTAGAATAGTTTTTTCCCCTCTGGGAGTCATGACACTCATAAATGGCTGAAATTAAAGGAGACTGCTGTGCTATGTTGGCAATGACAGAAGACAATCATTTCCTGTACGTCTTCACCAGGATTGCACATGCTGTAGCTGGTATTTTGGCCCATTCCTCCATGCAGCAGTGATGTCTTGTGGCTTCTCCCTCCACAAATTTTCTATAGGGTTGAGGTCTGGAGACTGGCTAGGCCACTTCAGGACCTAGAAATGCTTTTTACTGAGCCACGCCTTTGTTGCCTCAGCAGTACATTTGAGATCATTGTCATGCTGGAACAGTCAATGTTCTCACTGATGGAAAGAGGTTTTGGCCCTGTTCATTGTTTCCTTAACACGGATCAGTAGTTGTGTCCCCTTAACACATAAACAGCCCCAATGCAAGATGTTTCCACCCCCATGCTTCACAATAGGTATGGTGTTCTTAGGATGCAACTCAGCATTCTTCTTCCTCCAAAGACAAGTTGAATTTTTTACCAAAAAGTTCTATTTGGGTTTCATCTGACCCCATGTTATTCTCCAAATCCTCTTCTGGATCATCCATATGCTCTCTGGCAAACTTTAGAAGGACTCGGACATGTACTGGCTTAAACAGGGGGACACACCTGGTACTGCATGGTTTGTGTCCCCTCGGCATAGTGTGTTACTGTGGGTAGCCTTTGTTACTTTTGTCCCAGCTCTCTGCAGGTCATTCATCAGGTCCCTCCAAGTAGTTCTGGGATTTTTGCTCACCATTCTCATGATCATTTTGACCCCATGGGATGAGATCTTTTGTGGGGCCCCAGATTGAGGGAGATTATCAATGGCCTTGTATGTCTTCCATTTTCTTACAATGGCTCCCACATTTGATTTATTCACACCAAACAGCTTCCCTATTGTAGATTCACATTTCCCAGCCTGGTGAAGTTCTACAGTTTTCTTTCTGGTGTCCTTCAGTCCTTCGTTGGTCTCTTTGGCCATGGTTGAGTTTGGAGTCTGACTGCTTGAGGCTGTGGACACATGTGGACATGTGTCTTTTATACAGATATCAAGGTCAAACGGGTGCCATTAAAACAGGTAATGAGTGGAGGACATAAGTGCTTCTTAAAATTGTTGTTACAGGTCTGTGACAGCTGGAAATCTTGTTTGCTTTTGGGTCACCAAATACTCATTTTCCACCATAATTTACAAAAAAGTATTTAAAAATCCTACAATGTGATTTCCTGGATCTTATTTCTCATTTTGTCTCTTGTAGTTGAAGTGTACCTATGATGAAAATTACAGACCTCTCTCATCTTTTTAAGTAGGAGAACCTGCACAATCAGTGGTTTACTAAATACGTTTTTGCCCCACTGTAGCTACTTTCATTTAGAACTATTACTCATCTCACTAATGCTCTTATTACTGAATGCAATCAAACCATAGTAGAAGACCTTCCCCTGACAGTATAGACAGTTATACCAACAAAATTAGGATAAACTCTTTTTATTACCATTGATGTCAGAAGAAACATGGAAATGAGATGTCCCAACACTTTTGTCCATATAGTGTATGTTCAGTGGTATATTCCATATTGCATGCAAAAACACATAACACTGGCATCACTATCACTTTTATTTAAATTTCCAAACCTAATTTATATTTCATTTATGTGATTTTATATTCACTGGTTCATGTTTTATCAATTTGTTGATGTCTTGGCAGATTGTGTGTGACATGATATTTAATGTACTGCCAACTTTATATAAATATGAACTGTTCTGGTCAAGGGCCACCTAGTGGTGAAGGAACTTCAGCACATGCTTATTAAGCCAGTATTTAAGTCTTTCCTGCTGTATACGTGTTTGACATACTTATGAGTGAGGCTGGGTGACAAAGTAGATACAGAAATGAATATAATATTAAAATATAATATAAAATGTACATTTAAATAGTAATGCAGTATGCAGTAATCATATTCATCAGTGTCTGGATACATGTATTGTGGGAAGAACTACATAATGAATTGATATCACTATCAATCATATTAAGTTCAAATTAAAATGTGTGCTAAAATATATACAACTTTATATTATTGTTAGTGTATTGTTTACAAAATCTACAGTTGTACATTTATAGTAGAAAGGAAAAACATCCTTAAATTAAAGGCATATTGATATAATTATTACATTTTAATCATTCGTCATGCGTTTGCATATTAGTGGTTAGAAAGCAGGTGCTTTGCTTGTTTTCTTACTCATATCATTTCTAAATCGTTCACTGTTGTGAAATCAATCATTCTCCCTCCCCTTGCTATCACGCTGCCCCCTCCTGTCTGTGAGCTTTCAGTCAGTTTGTCATCGTATCAGTCAGTCACACCATCCTCTCATCATGTTCATCGTTGTCTGTCTGTCTGTCTGTCTGTCTGCCTACCTCTCTCTATCTCTTTCTCTCTGTCACTCACTCTCCCTCTCTCTCATATTAGAGAGAACTGGTCACTCTCAAGGGAATGTGAGCTGGCAGTGGCCTGTCCCATCTGTCAGAGAGAGGAGGAGGGGTGAGGGTGAATATGTGTGTATGCGCACTGGTGTGTGAATGAAGTGTTTTGGTATCTATGTGCATCAATGTGGGAAGTCACTGCATGTCAGAATGTATGGATATGGATATGTGAATGTGTATGGAATAGGAAACAGTGTTTTTGTATGTCACAGTAGATTCAGTGTGTTCATTTTGCTTTCTGAAATAAACACATACATTTTTGATAAACTGTTACAAATGGCCTGTAAAGGCCCTTTTCAGCTTGTGGTTTCTGCTATAGGGGATGAGGCAGTTTGTGGGGAACTGCAGAGGTTAGGATTTAGAAGATGAAAAAACTTGTTAAAAATGTGTTTTCTGCTAAAAGGGGAGTTATTAAATCCTGACTCTGTGAGGTGCTCTGTACAGCCACAATACCCCCATAAACTTAAATGGCAGCTGGAATTTGATTTGGCATGGACTTGACAAGTTTCAGTGTTCAACCACTCTTACATAAAGGAATTGTGCAGTTCAGCCTTGGTTTTGTGGATGTATTTTGTGGCATTTTACTCATTGTTTCAGGTAGTCCATCGATTTTCAAAAGGATTAAAATATGTGAATTGTGCAGATGTGTGAATTCTGATCATGCGATCATGCCAACCAATCACATTTACAGCCCAGTTAACAAGATTTATGATTATAATTAATATTATGAAAAAAATTAAAGACATTTAAAGCATTTTGTTGTTCACAAAAATTATTAGGCTATCTATCAACCCAATAAAACAATAAAAGATTTTTCACTTTAAAAACTCCAGATCACATTAGGACAGATTCAAGTAAACATGAATGAAGTATTTTTCCTTTGAAGAACAAGGCTTGGTTCCAGATTCCTCCTGTATGCACCCAGCCAGTGCTGAGATGTGTTCAATTTCATCACCAGCTCATCTGATTCAACATCATTAAGCACTAAGCTACCAAACCAAGTGTTGGATGAAAGTTATCCAAGTTATCATCTATTCTGCCTGGCAAAAAAAATGTCACACACACACACATATTTTGTTGGACTGCCTTTATCTTTGAATACAGCATGCATTCATTGTGGGATAATTTCACATGTTTCTGCAATGTTACAACATTTATTTCTGTCCAGAGTTGCAAGCTACACACTGCATCAGTTTGGGTTAAATAACTTAATCACCCATGCAGTAATTAATGGGATGTGCTTAGTTAAATCCAGGTGGTGATTGTCAATGAAGAGACTTCTGAAAATATTTTAATGAATGGTGATGAGTTGACAAGCTGTATTGTATATACATCATATAGACAAAAGTACTGGGATACTTGCTAATTCAAAATAAAAAAATCTAATTGGAGAAAAGATTCTGCATAGAGGAGTGGGAAATTCTTTCTTACAGTTGATGTCAGAGATGGTAACATTTCATTAAAATTATTCCAGCCAAAAGGGGGAAAAACCAGCTATTAGGAACTAGGACGTCCTAACCTTTTCCTCTGAAGAAAATTGTATTTCTATTAAATACGTTTTGGTTTCAAAAAAGCCATTAAACCTTTCCATGTGAAAACCCAACAGAATCAGCTACTGTAGTGTCAAACACACAAGGAATCTCTAACACTGGCCATATTTTACACCAATTAAAGGTGCATTCCTAGATAATACATTTCTTATAATCTTGCTTGTGCCTGATAACTGATTTCAGACAAAGAATTTGCCTGAAAATTAAATTCTCAGCAATGGTTTTACATTAAGGGCCTGAGGTTTTCCTGAAGTTTGCAACCTGTACCCACAGTCAAATCAACACTAGATGCCAGGTAGTGTGTGCTATCAATGTTTGTTCAGTGCTGCCTCCCACTGGAGAGCTTGTGTCAGTGTTACAATAGATAGACTTGCTGGAGCTCTTTGTTCTCAGTGAAAAGAACAGACTGTTCTGCAGAGCCTTCATCTGTGAGAGATTCTCATTCTCAAAACAGAAAGCAGACGTTCTGCCCTCTTTCAGTAACCTTCCTCCATCCTCATGCTGCTGGAGTTCATGTAGAGTACACTACGGAGAAACACTGGAAGACTAGGGCAATAATAAGAAATGTGAAGTAACTCTCAATGAGAAGTCCTGGGCTGAACTTGTGTAATGGTTATTACACATTTGGGCCTCATACTGATTACTGTTTCAGATGTCATGTGAGCAAGGGCATGCATTATTGCTTTTAGACAGTTCACATTTAAGTTTTGTTTTTGTGATGTAATGATATGAGGTCTCTGTAAAATGAAAAATTAGCACCAGCCAGCCTTACCTTACAATGAAGATAGTCTAGTAATCTGTACATTTGTGTTTAGAGTGTTTAACTCACTACATGATGAGGTGTGTACATGTTATATGTCTTTATATTTTACCACATTTGAAAAAGTTTTGTGACATTCTGTGATGAAAGAATCCACACAAGTAATCAAAAAGTACTTAATTAAATTTGTCTATGTAGACTCATTATTTTTTCCTCTCATATGGATTTAACATTTGGATGCAGTATATGACCAAATATACAGATATACAGATCAAATATCTGTTTGAATATTTAATTAAGAGTTATGAAAACCAATCCCAAATCTGAAATTACTTTTTGAAATTACCATTATGGAGCTTCTTGATATGAAAATAATCCAACATGTCATACATTATAGTATTTGACTAGTGTATGAGCCTGGGTCTAAAATAACATGGTGATTCAATTATTTCATGTAATAACCTATAATGTGATGTTGCTTTTGGAGGCATTGAACACCTTGAACGTCTGGGTCCCATCATTACCACTGTGAAAAAAAAAACATCTCAGCAACTGTTTTTTTTGTGCTTGAATAGAAAAATGGATCGAAACAATGCAAATCTTACATCTTATGTAACATGATTTTTTCAGCCTCTTATCATTTTGCTTTCAAGAAATGTATTAAATTGAGACCACTGAACACTTATTGAATTCTGATTTTTTAAATCATTACATAAGGGGTTTATATAGTACTTAAGTGGGTTATTTGTCTCATAACCATAATGAAAAGTTTTTTAACGGCTCATTTTAAAAACTACACATATCAGCTTTCTACTATTTGGAAGAACCTTTAACCAGACAGAACATCCAAACATTTAAAAATACAAGTAAGGTAGTGTAAGTTTATGCCTACAATAAGAGTAATATGCCAATATAATGGAATTCACTGTCTGGTCTAAACAATGGCCACTTTCTTTCTACTCATACACTGACCTCCATTATACTTGTTTCTTCTGTCCAATCATGGTCAGCCTTCTTCAGCTATTTTTCTAACCTTTTCCTGCCTTTAATAACAAGGATTACTTAAAATTATTGTAATATTTCTGTAAAAATCCTCTGGCCTTAGGAGCTACAAGTTTCACAAAAAAGCATTGTATATCCATATACAGAGAGATTAATTAACTAGTAACCTAATAGCTCAATTAATAACTTATTAACTTAATTAACGTTAAACAGTGTTCTGTAAAATGTAGTCATAGAATTAAGGAAGAACAAACCATCCATTCATTTCTGCCTCCAATAGTACAAAATGTAGTCTATGAACTGTTTAAATGGCTTTTTAGTGAGCTAAATGTATATTCATCAGTCATCAGGTTCCCTCTGCATAATGCTATTTTCACTAGCACACTAATGAGTTTTCAGTTTGGTTAATTAAATTTTTGTAACACATTAAAATAACATATTTCCTTTATTTTATTTTTTGTTGAAATTATACTTACTTTCAGGAACATTTACTCACACAAACAAGAGTGTTGGCAACTTTCTCAGATGTTAATAAGAAAACAAAATATTTTTGAGGTGGTGGATTCAATGTATTGTGTCAGGGTTGTGAGCTGAACGGAAGACTAGGAAGCGGAGGTAAATGCTGGGGTTGGGGATTTAATGAAAAAACACAAAGTACTAAACAAATGGAACACGCTGATAAATACTGAACAAATTACTGACAGAAACTAAACATGACAGGATGGAAACAATCCAACAAACCAACACACTGGCTCAATCTACACAAGGATTGACAAAGAAAGGCTGAGAAAATGTCTTAAATACAAGACAACATTGACCACACATGGGACAAACTGATTATGAAGGGGTAGGGTTACAAATGAGACACAGTGAGGGAGGAGACAGGACCAAAACAAACACTAGGAGCACATGGGAAAACACAACAAGGGTGAACAGAACTAGAACATGACAGAGCCATGACAAATTGAATAATTTAAAAGCAATACAATTAAACATAGAGTATATTTAAAAGAAATAAAAATTACCATAAGAGAATGAAAGAAATGTCATTACAGAATAGAGTTAATAGTTTTTAAACTGAGCTGAAAGCCTGATGTGATCAAATTTTTAGCCTGGATTTAAAAGTGTCCAGTGTCAGGGCCCTTCTAATGCCCTCTGTCAACTGATTCCATTTAACTGCAGCATAGTAACTAAACATTGCTTGTTCATGTTTTGTCTTTACCTTAGGCAAGACTAACTGACTCCTTCCTAATGATCTGAGTCTTCTGCTTGGCTCGTATCACTGCATCATATCAGATAGATATGCTGGTCCTAAGCCATTGAGACATTTTTAGACTAGGATTTAAGAATGGGAGTTCCCTTCTTTTACTGCTGGTGAGAATATGTACAAATGGCTTCTCTGATATTGTAAATTTTTGTGTTAAAAAAGCTTGCTAACTTGTAACATCTCTCAGTTGGTGCTAATGGTTGGTTTTACCCTTCAGTAAAATGATACTGCTTTGCATCTGTGTACACAAATATTCATTGTTATTTCTTGCATTTTCTTTGGTTTGGCTTTCAGGCTTCTCTCACCATTGACCTTCAGCACTATAATATCAGAGCTACATCCAACCTTGCATAAAAGCGAAACATGCAAGATAAGGCCTGATGTTTTCTAAAGGACTGCTATGGAATTTCACCCAGAGCGATGCATTATGTCCGCATGTGCAGAATAGAGAAGCTCTTATTTTAATGTGTTGTTTTTTTTGTTGTTATTTATTTTGTTTGCCAATTAATAATAGACAATGAAAGTTATATACAAATGTGGGGATTTGATCAGATTTTAATATGTTCACTGCAGTCGTTTACATATTGACAAGTCAGGAGGAAGGGAGTCTTGAGAGGAAAAACAACACAATATAAATGTGTTGTTTTAAATAAAGAAACTTCAAAGCAAATGTTCATGTTACCACAGGATTATTGATGAACGTCCCGGTTTCAGAATTCTGTAAGTGTAGCTATGTTGTCAAAGTTTTCCCAAAACTCCCTAAAAATAATAATAATAATAATAATAATAATAATAATAATAATAATAATAATAATAATAATAATAATAATAATAATAATAAGTCTAAGTGGTAGAAATGTTTGCACCCATTACTTCTACCGTTTCCCCTTCATGACAATACAGAGTAACCTTACTCATGAAAAAACAGTGACTGCTTGCACAAATCTGTTTAGCATCTTTTTAAAAGATGTTCTTGTTCTTGTTTCCTAGGTTCCTAGGTAAGTTTGAACAAAAAGGTCTTCATTTGACAAAGGTGAGAAAAACACTTATGCTGCCTATTTATGGCTGCTATCAAACCAAAAGAGGTTTTCACTGTGATTGCAATGTTGCAAAAATCAGGGAAAATTATGCACTTAGCAATTAGGACACACAGAAGCACATCCTGTGTCATCATCTCACAGTGGGAGAGTCCATAAAACAGAAGATGGGGGTTACTCTCCTAGTCATACTTCTCCTGCTCATGTCTATTGAATTTTTTGGTTAATGTATTTCATTAACCAAAATGTATTTCAGTGACCAAAGTACAAGTACCTCATGACTTAATATTGAAAAACTGAGATGGAAACAAACCTGTACAGCTTTAGGAAAAATAAAATTAAATAACAGGCTTGTTTCTCCTTAATTATAGTGAAATATTGTCTTATGATTAAAAAGCCTAATTTGTCGTCGGTGTAAGAATATGTATTGTGTTTATTGTGCCATCATCAGGCAGATGCACTGCTATTTATAATGCCTCTGATTAAAGTTCATCTGCATTTTTATAGCTTTTTATAGTACACACAATTATTTTTATTGATTTCAATGCCAGATAATCATATTTGAACTTGCTTGCAGTGGTTTTATTAGATTATGACCTCATTATAATATCATCATTTAAGTAATACAGCTAGTCTAATCCTGTTTGAGATGTGGGTGTGGATATAGGCACAGTATGTAAAAACCCATGTGAGACCAAACTATATACAACATAACCCTCTAATATACAAGTAATGTTTCTGATAATAGAAGATGAA
The DNA here is from genome assembly GCA_034509495.1 of Acestrorhynchus altus. Lineage (NCBI taxonomy): Eukaryota > Metazoa > Chordata > Actinopteri > Characiformes > Acestrorhynchidae > Acestrorhynchus > Acestrorhynchus altus. The sequence continues at coordinate 14,009,104 of CM067505.1, read as the reverse complement.
ATTATTTGAAGGTGAAATATCGTAGAAGAGAAATACCCTCCAGCAATACATAAGTAACTGTGAGAGGTCGATATGTATCTGTGTGGGTCGGCTAGCAGCACTAGACAAGTCCATGGCTCACTGTCAGGGTGCAGAGTTCTCTTAAGCAACACTAGAATTACTTGAAAAAAGGACTGTGTGTATGTGTGTGTGTGTGTGTGTGTGTGTGTGTGTGTGTGTGTGTGTGTGTGTTGGTGTGTGTGTGTTGGTATGTGTGTTTGTGTGTGTGTGGGTGAGTATGTGTGTATATTTGTATGTGGATGGGTATGTGTGCATGGGAGGGTATGTGAGTGTATATGGGGGTGTATGTGTGTTTGTGTGTGTGTGGGTATGTTTGTGTGGGGGTATATGTTTGTGTGGGTATGTGTGTGGGTATGTGTGTGTGTATGCCTAGATGGATTTTTCCATGTAGTAATTTGGCTGCAGTACATATGTGTGCACAGACAGAATGTATTCTACTGCTTCTGTGCATCTCCTTGAGATTTCCAGAAGATTTCTCTTCTGCCTGGTGAACCCCTCAAGCAACTGAGAGAAAGAGAGAGGTAATGAGATATTGACCACCAAGTCATCCCCTTCCCTGAAAGAACAAGACAGTCATTTACGAAATGTGTCATTCTGATGAACTAGCAGAGAGAAAAGAAAAAGGGGAAAAAAGTCATAAAACACTGGTAATGCGAGAAGGCAACAGCTAACAGGGGCTTGTAAAAATGTGGCAAGAGCCCACATCAAATCCTTCACCGTACGGTCTTATCAAGGCGTGATAATAACTGAATATTTCAATCCATCAATCAGTGCTTAGATGCCTCCAGGCAGAGAGCAAAGGAAGATGGGAAGAGTGAGCATGAATTGAAGAGAGAGAGAGAGAGAGAGAGAGAGAGAGAGAGAGAGAGAGAGAGAGAGAGAGAAGAGAGAGAGAAAGAGAGCATTCTGGAAACTGTATCATGGAGATGACACATGCATGATTAGTTGTCCCTATGTCCCAGCCCCCTCACACAGTTATGGACACTTTCTCACCCTTGGAGAAAGATGGACACGTTGGTCAGGATCGCAGGTGTGCAGAGGTAGATGCTAATGAATCTATTCCAATATGATGCTACTTATGATTAACGAGGAGAAAAAGGCTGGGAGCGAACAGTGACCAACAATAGAAAATCAACGTATGTGAATGAAAGGCAGTTTTAGTAAGCTACAGCACAAAAGATTAGGCTGTTCCAGCAACACAATCACAATGCTGTTACCAGCCATTCTTCACCCCACTAAAGGGCAGATACAGTGTGAGGAGTAATCCAATAACTGGAAATATGGAAGTCACAAGTCAACTTGGGTTGAGTTCCACTTTGGAGAACTTTGAAATTTGTACCATTTACCAAACACTGGCCATTTTTTGGGAACATTTATTTCCCTCTGAGATTTCACTCACCATTCTAAAACCATCTAAAACACTGGCTGCATGATTGATCCTTACTTTTCTGAATGGTACACTGTGGTAAAACCTATGTTCCAAAGTCTAAGCTGCGTCGACGACAGGCTGCGTATCTTGGCTGCTACGTCACAAAAGGCTGTTCCAAAGTGAAGGATCTTTCTTATACAGCAGAGAAATGCAGCCTTGGACTCTATAACCTAGTTTCAGTACTGCTCACAGGTACACATACTTATGCAGAACGATAGTGAGGTAATATCCCAGTACAAGGTTGCAGCATTGATAGCATTCCAGCTTTCAGTCAGTTTCCTGACTGGGGTGCTGTTAATAAATGATCATTTATACAAACTGGGGTTCTGGCATCCTTGCTGAGTTTGTTTGTGGTATCATATCCCCACATTTGCTCAATTTTAAATTCTACCAAATGTTACTTAACATTAATAAGAAGCAGCATAGACTATTCTTCACATGGAAAAGTCTAATTACAGTATTGTCTACACACACACACACACACACACACACACACACACACACACACACACACACACACACACACACACACAAGGCAGTCCATTGTACTGCTGTAAGATTTCAACAAATAAAGAAAAAAAGATGGTCTAACCAGATTTCTTATTGACCTGTCATATACAAATAAGTTTAATATAACATTTTACATTTTTCAGGTGTCAGGTTCACCTTCCTTTCCAACAATTCAACGGTCAAACAACGCTCAAAACAATTCAACTGTTCATTGTACACTTTGCCATTTTAAAGTACGTTATTATCTAGCTTCAATCAATCAATCAATCAATCAATCAATCAATCAATCAATCAATCAATCAATCAATCAATCAATCAAAGTTTTTTATATAGCACTTTTTACATCAAGAGTTTGTCACAAAGCAGCTTTACAGAAATCCAGATCCAAACCTCAAATGAGCAGCCAGTGGGCAAACAGTGGCAAGGAAAAACTCCCTCAGGCTTGGAGGAAGAAACCTTGAGAGGCACCAAGCTTCAGCCTTTCAAAATAAAACAGTGACTTGTGACGTGGGTATATGGTTGTGTTCAGCCTTTAGCCAGTATTATACTGGTATGACATCAGTATTTAGAATAATATCATGCCCACACCATGTTCTCTTTATTTTATATAAATATGTATATTTTTATCAGCAATAAATAAGCCTCAAAATCTGATCTAGTGTGTTAAACAATTTAAAGAGTTACTTAACACAATTTTTCAGAATGCTGAATAAAGAAACAAATCCCAGTGTAACAAATGTGTGCTTGAACATTCAAATTATTAATTTCTGTGTTACCACATTAATCTGATTTAATTTGATTTCAATGCAAACATCCTGGTCTGGTCAATTAATTAACATTTTCACAAAATCTTGTGGAAAGCCATCCCTGAAGAAAAGAGACAGTTCTTGCAGTCGTACAAACATATTTTTAATATCTTAAACCTTTAATTAAAACTAGATGAACACAAACATTTAGGGTGATTATCTTTTCAAAACCAGTAGCCCTTACATGACTAAAGCACTGTACATATGCAATCAGATTTATTCACTTTTAATAACTACTCAGGATTATTCCACCCACTCATCACAAGCATCTTTAGTACTTTACTGTTTTGTCCTGCTGCACACATGATGAATAACCAGACACCAGTTTCTGCCAGCATTCCAGAGGAATCTTAGCCCATTCCACATGGGCAATGGCAATGATTTTCTATCAAGTGAAGTGACTGTGCTGGCCAATCCAGAGTCTTAGAGAATTTATGAAACCAGCATTGGTGGATCTTGAGGTATGCTTGAGATCTCTGGAAGGTCCAAAGATGCCCAAGCTTCAGCTTCCTTATAGAAGGCATGATGGTGATGTGAAATTTGATTGCATTCATTCTTGCCCTCCATATGCTGCAAGTTTTCAGTTCCAGAGGAAGCAAATCAATCCCAGAGCATCACTGTGCCACTGCCATGCTTCACTGTAGGCAGGGTGTTCTTTTTTTAGTGAAGTCTTCATTCTTCCTCCTCCAGACATACTACTGATCCATAAGCCCAAGGGTTTTTGACCACCTGCCTTCTCTGGAATCTGATTGCAGCAGGAGTTAGCTTCCTACTTCTGCCACATGTAGGTAGTGTAGCCAGTGTTCCTTTAACTTTGAATATGTTAACTATTCTTCCAGTTCTGTATCTCTAGGAACATTCAGTGCCTGTGCTATCTTTTTGTATCCTTTTTCATTTCATCCTATCCTGTGGCCATTTCATTCGAATGTCACAGTCAACAATCCCCTAGCCAGTTTAGGTATTTGATGTGCTTTATTTCAAGCACACCTGACTCTGCAGTTGTCATTAAAAGTGGTATTTTGTGTAGAATTAGGAACTGGAATTTTGTTGTATTTATTCTGTTCATCTATTTAATTTGTTGTTGTTTGTTTGGTTTATTACAAACTGCTAATGATTGCTAAATGATGCTAGTAAATCTATTTTGCAATTGGGGTTTTATCATTTTGGTTTTATGGTTTGTATGGTAGAGAAGGCTGGATGTACTCTAACAAAGGCATCTGGAGATTACAGTTGGTAAAATATTGACTCAGCCTGTCAGTCATTCATTCAGTCTGTCAAATCCAAAGTGTGCAGCAGACAAATACAAATAATCAATAATACATTCTGCAACCTGTTTCACAAAACAAAGTGAAGAGAAAAGTTCACACTGTGAACTACACATCAAAACAGTTTGTCCAGACACTGGGGCTCTACTGAGCTAAGGAGAAATACTTTTGTTTACAGTAAAATGCTGCTGGAAGTTGGCTGGAACTTTAGAGAAAAGGTGAATGATTGACACTTGGTAGAGCAGATTAGATTTGGAAGGAAAATCCAATTTTAGATGGAGCACATTTAGATGGAGAATTGTGGTATAAATTGTGTGTGTGTGTGTGTGTGTGTGTGTGTGTGTGTGTGTGTTTACCATCAACAGATGCTAAAATGGACTTTGAAGAAAATTATTTCTCTCACATAGAATGAGGTCAGGGGAAAGAAGCGACATGTTGAATATGAATTATGTCATTTAGGGATCCATGCACTGGGTTCAATCTATTCTAAGTGCTAAAATCAATGTTATGAATTCAATATGAATTGACAAAATATGAATTGGAGCACCAACAAATTGTTTAATAGGGATCTTTAATAATAATATGAATGGCTGTGACTAGCTGAGAGGGTTGCGCTCTATGTGTGGGAGTCCACAAGAGCACAACCGGTCACCTGCCAGTTGCAGATGTCTGCTGACTCACATACATATAGTACAATAAAAATGGTAAGTTAACATTCTCTCTCAAGCATAGGCGTTTGCTCTACAAGATTACGTGAGCAGCAATCAGAAGAGACAAGGAGGATGCTTCATGTGTCTATGATGAAGCATGGGATTGCCTTCACACTCCCAGACTGGCTGCCGCCATAAGATACAGGAAATTTGGACAGTGGGAGAGAATCAGTCATAAATAATTGAGACATATTAAAGGGGAATTCCATTAATTTTTCAAAAATGTTTGCATAATTTGATTGTTGAGCTGTAAAGGATGGTTCTGTGTGGATGTGAACTGGATGTGAAATAGTTCATTGTACAAAAACTTACTGTCTCAGAATTCCTTACAGTAGTGGTGAAAGAAACAGCTTACAATAACAACACAAATATTTTATGTTTTTTTCTTTAGTTAGTAGTTTAGTCCATGTCCACATCATTCTGAATATGTTGTCTGACTTTAAAACTTTCAGTAGAAGCTCCAAGCAGCCTTCCATGCATGGAATGCAGAGTATTGCCCCCAGAAATTTTTCATAGGGGTCGCCAGATGTGGCCACTGAAGACCTCGTTGTGGCACACCAAACTCGAAAGCAATAAAGTAACTGCATTTCATGAATTATATTATTCTGTTGTAGTTAATAGACTAGTTGATGATGTCAAGATGTTAGAGAATTGCACACTGATATTCTTTGGTTTACCTAATGTGCATAGATTAATATAGCACAATTGACATTTTATTGTACAGTATTATTTTACTGTGTTATGCATCTGTATATATGTGTTGTACTTCAAACAGGTTAAGTACACTTTTTGTTCAAAAATATTCTGATTTAATTGGAATGCATTAATTGTGAGGAACAAATAATTTATCTGGTACAATCTATACTGGTCCTGACCCAGTTAATCTGCAATGGTGGCATGGGGGAAGTGGAAGAGAGGAAAGAGATGCTGAACACATTGTCAAGAAGTCATTAAAAGACATAAGATTATAAATGTTTGGTTTGGTTTTGCAGAAATAATTGAACAACTTCATGTTTAATGCCTCTTTGGTAAAAATTAAGTGAAAAAGGTTTAAATTTTAAATTTTTAAAGTTGGCCCCTTCAGCTCAACAAGTAAGAGAAATAGAGAGAAACAATGGTTGAGTGAGCTAGATTAAACCAAGGGACCAGCATTAATGAGAACAAAACAGTGAATCAGAGAGATAATTCTTTTGTTGGTTGTTTCACAGCAGTTCCATTACAAACCAAACATAAACATGGTCGCAAAACATCTGCAGGGAAGGATTTTGTGTGAATGCACCCTAAGCACACGCTTCAACCTACTGTGACCTCTCTGTTCTGTGTGTGTGTGAGTGTGTCTCTGTGTGTTGCTTCGCAGGATGTTTCCATAAGTTTGGGGGGTGGAGCTTTTCAAGAAACACTGAGGTGGGAGGTTTGTTTGACTCTTTTTTTGACACTTTTAAAATACAAAACAAAGAAATAAAGAAAAATACATTTTTATTGATAGTTTAATACTACTACTACTACTACTACTAATAATAATAATAATAATAATGATGATGATGATGATGCTAATAATAATAATAACAATAATACTACTACTAATAATAATAATATCAAATATCATGTTTTTGATTTCTGTAAAGCTGCTCTATGACAGCTCAGTGGTACAAAGTGTTATACAAATAAATTTTGATTATGATTGATTGAATAAATATCTGTATGTATTTGTTTTGTGTTTTTCTATATTTCTACATACATTTTGCCTAAAACTTCAGCTAAAAGAAGATATGAGACAACAAAATTACAATTGCTCATTTTTTGATTGAGATAAAATTATCCAGTATTACATATCTGTGAGTTGCAGAAGTATGTGAACCTTTGCTTTCAGTTGTTTACATAGCTTTCAGCAAGCCTTCCTGCCCAGATGCAGGAAAACAGGCCCAAACTATGACACCTCCACCATCACATTTCACAGATGGAATAAGATTTTTATGCTGGATTTCTTTCTGCAAACATAATGCTTCTCATTTAAACCAAAATATCTATTTTGGCCTCATCAATTCACAGAACATTTTTCCAGTGGTTTTCTTGCAAACTGTGACAGGCTGCAGATGGCCAATAATGTCCTTTTGCAAGAGAAGCAGCTTTCTCCTTGCACCCATGCCATGCACCCCATTGCTCTTCTCCTAATGGTGGACTCCTAATGATAATTATTATAAAGTATATATAGACAAAAACATGCTGACATAATTTCTATTACATACATACAAATTGATTGAACTTATTTTTAGCAGCAACAAACATTTTTTTAGAGAAAGCTGAATATATATATATATATATATATATATATATATATATATATATATATATATATATATATTCATATTTTTCCATAAACAGCAATTAACTAAAAACCTTAAAGTAAGTGGTAAACCACATAAATAGACACAGAGAGAGATTAAACCACAATGTGCTCCCTGAGGGAGAGAACTTAGGTCTTCAGCTCGATGGGCTAATCATGAAACCTATCAGGGCTATTACTGCATTCACTTGCAGGACCAAGACCCTTGGGACTGCTGCTGAGACACAAAGATGTGAACTGCTTTGACAAATATGGCTGGCTAGCTAGGTATTGCCCAAGACAAGTCATCAGGGTAAATCATCTGCTCCACTGGCACATTTCATTGCATTAGAGCACTCAATTGCACTTATTCAATGAGCAAATGTGAGTTTAGGTAATTACCTTGTGCTCAAGGTTTGACTGGAGTTTTTCGTTTGGATGGGTGCACATGCAATATATCTTAATTACATTAAGTTACACACATCTTAATTACATTAAGGCTTGTGTAAAAGGACATACCATAAGCAACAATAAAGCAAAACAATATCATTTGCCATACTGATTTCTATTTGTGGAATCAGTTTCAGGCATGATTTCCACAGGCAATAGTTTTGACCCGTTTCCCTACACTTAGTAAATGAATAGAAAATCCACTGACTCATAACAGACTTAGAAGCCATGAGTTCAGTACTGGGAAATTAGTTTGTGTTAAATTATTACAAAATCAGATTTGATTGAAAAACACTGCAGTATTTGTCTTAGTCAGTATGTAATGTCTACCTGATCTTTCAGAGTGGTGTGTAAAGGTAGATGGTAGAGGAGAAAGTAGTGGAGTAAGAAGTTGTTGAAATGTATCACAGTGAAAGTAAAAGTCTTTTGAAGTTTTCTGCATACTTTCTTACATACCTATTTATGTAATTTATTTGATAAAATAATTGAAATTATTTATATCTGGTTTTTTTTGTTAGTTTTTTTTTCTACATTGTCCCTCCTTTAATGCATGTTGTAAATTCCATACCAAACCTTGATCTCCATTCTGTTCTGTCAGAGCTATATGAGAACTTTTTGTTCCAAAAGGCTGTCACTTTAGTAGTACCTGTGTTTTCAAGGCAAGCTCTTGAGAAGGCTGCAGTATGCGGACTAGTTTTGCCCTGTTGGAATAGAGTTTGAACTGGTTGCAGAACCTCATTAACATAACTTTGCGTGGTCAAAGTGTCTGTAATGAAAACTTATGGTGATCAAGTAAAAAATTGCACCTCACACCATGACACCAGGCCCTCAAGATGTGTGTGGCAAACCATCTTGGAGCTGATCATGATCCTCTACACATGGATTCATTAGTCATCTTCACCAAGATAAAAGCATGACTCGTCACTGAAGATGACATTCTGAGTGACTCCATGACAGTCTGGCATGATACCATTGCAGTTATGCATTGTTGATTTCTTCTGGATGTAACGTTTTTATTTTTTTACGATGATGAGTGAATTCTGCCTTTTCAACATTTGTAGTTATTTATTGCTACAAATACATAGGTGCAAGTCCTTTGCAGTAGTAAAATGCATAATGTAATGCACAAGTAAGATGCATAAAAAACATAAACATAAACAAAAATAAAATTAATATAAAGAATATGCTTATATGTAATCTAAATAAAGTATTTATACATTATTTATACTATACATACATTATTGCATTGTGTATGTTGAAACAAAAAAAATGTTTGCATTTTATTTACATGTGCACTAGGTATATAATTGAATGTATCTGTACTTGGAGGAGGAGACAGTCTTTAGTGGGTGCAGTGGAAAACAGTCTGTGCTGTGGGAGGGTCTTTGGTGGGTGTAGTGTAAATGAGCAGCTAGTTTCTGCTCCACTAGTGAGTAAAGTGCAGCTGAAGAAAGAGTTAATGTGGTGTGTAATGTAAAGTAATGTACTGACTGTTTAGCAGCCTGGTGGCTGGTGGTTCTGGTCCTCATGCTTCTGTACCTCCTACTGCTGGACAGCTTTGAGAGCAGGCAATGGCTTGGGTAGGTGGAGTCCATTATAATCCTCCTGGTCTTTCTCAGACAGAGGCTTCTCTAGAAATTCAGAAGGTCTGGGAGCTGAACCCCGGTGATGTGCTTGGTGGTGTGCTCCAATTTATGCAGATTTTTTCTCTTGAGAGTGGTGCAGTTCCCAGAACAGGTGTTGCAGCCCATGAAGGTGCTTTCCACTGTGCAGGTGCAGAACATCCTCAGGATGTGGGGATTCAGACCAAACCTCTTCAGCATCCTGAGATAGAAGAGATGCTGTTGTGCCAAGGAGCTTGATGCTGCTGACCCTCTCTACAGTGGTCCCATTAATGAACACAGCTCTCTCTCTCCTGCTTCCAGAAATCCACTATCAGCTCATTGGTCTTGCTGATGCTAAGACAGAGATTGGAGATCAGGTGTATGATTGTTGTGTCAGCAGCAAATTTACCGATTACATTTTAGCTGTGTCTGGCTGTGGGTATACAGGGAGTATAGGAATGGGCTGAGCACACAGCCCTGAGGGGCTTTGGCGTTGACAGTCAGTGTGGCAAATGTGTTTCTGCCCATCTTCACCACCTGCCGGTGGTCCGTTAAGAAGTTTAGGATACAGCTGCACAGAGAGCTTCATGTTGAGCCTTGGGGGAAGGATGGTGTAGAATGCCGAACTGTAGTCCACAAACAGCATTCTCACACCTGTTCATGTGGGTGAGGGCATGTATGTGAAATGCAGTGGGTCACGCACATGCCCCAGGAACACCATCTTGGCTGGTGAAATGTGCAGCAGTCCAAAGGTGGCACCTTTGCAGGTGTTGATATTTAAAAAATAATGCAAGTATTTATTTATGCTATGCTTAGTGTAGGAAAAGTTCCACAATGCTTCCACAATGTTTATTTTTAACATAGACTTTTGTGTTAGCAGTATTCTAATAACACTGTGATAACAATGTGCAAAACTTTACATCACACATCTTCAGAAGAATCCTAGAATATTGTTTCTGTACAGCCTAACCTTTTTGGAATCTTTTGAAAACCTCACTGAATGTTCCTATAACATTCTCTGCTAGCTGGAAGATCGTTGGATTTTTTAAAAATTTCTTTTACCACTCTTCTGTTTTTCATTTTGCTGAACAGTTTATTTAATATCTATTCATTTTAACCTCTATCTAATACATAGGCCAGAAAACTGTCTGGGACATTTCAAAAGCTTTGAATTTGAATTTGAATTCATTTATTTTTTAGCTCCAAAAGAGCACAAGCATTTACCTTTTGACAATGTTCTCTGATATATTCATGTGTCAGCCAATAGGACACATTGTGGGTTCTGGCTTCATGTAAGTCAGAAAGATTATTGAGTAAATAGAGGACTCACAGTCTGACAACTCACAGACAAAGATGTACAATGCAACTATCAAGACATGAGGTACATTTTTGATAAAATGCTGCTGTTGATAAAAAGATCAGAAGCTGCTTGCAGTAGTTTCTAATTAGTTTTCATCTTTATATGAATTTCCCACTCATATTGATCTCTGCCCAGAACAAACAGCCACAGAATACATTTATTGTGTAAGCAACACTGGTACCTTCTTATAGTCTTCCTGTCTTGTGGGCTTTGATTACTTTTATTTCTATATCTTTAGACAGCCTTGATTATTTAGAAAGCTTGAAAATGTGTTTCAGCTGACACTTCCTAATTACAGTTGTTGATATGCCTCAGGCCTGATTTGCTAATGAAGGTCTGAGACCTTGTCAAAAAAATCTGAGCAAATTCAATGCTTTGGGTGTCATGCAACTAAATATATAATATACAATCACTGTCACATAAACCTCATGTCTTCAAATTGCCAACTTTACAGGAAAATAAAATGAATTACATCTTGATATACACTCATGTAATTTAAGTTTATAATTTTGTTGTGAGGTGATTTACACAATGACAATAAAATGACTTTTTTCAGCAAACTGTTACATATAACAACTAACTGATGTTTAATTTTATGAGTGTAAAGAGAATTGGGTTTTCTTTATTTGACAATCTGTTGGTACATAATGTGGGTGGATATTTGTGTGTATGAAGAGGGGCCACTTTTAAGGGCAAATTAACAACAAAATTATTTGCAGTATGCTTTTTATACACATTTCTCAATGCAAACAAAATCTGACATCATTGTTTAATGGATGTGGTTGCAGTTGAATTTTAACTCTATTGACATCTAGTGGTTGGACCTACAGCTTTAAAGAAATTAAAATCTGCCCCTGTGGTATTCTAAGTAGTGTTGACTAATGACACTAACTGGGGGATCGATACAATAAGCTACAAACCCTTACCTTAACTTAAGTTCGAGTAAAATGTTTCAGGGTAATGGACCTGGAGCATCCTCAGGAACAGAAGTTTGTCCCTTCATATCAAGTATAGAGTCCAGTTTTGTCATTCCAGTCCCTGTCACGATCTTTGTATCTGTCCCAGTCAGTGTATTTGTTCCAGTTCCTGTGCTTAGTCCTGTCCTGACTCCTGTCCTGTTTTTCTGTTCCTGGTCCCTGTCCTGAACCAACTCTGGTGATTATTGGTTTACGCGCCCAGGAGTTGTGCATTGGGAGAGGGGCCAACTGTCACATATAGAGTCCTGTGTTGTTCCCACATGCTTCTAGCTTCTGTGTCTTGTTTTGATCTTGTCTCCACCCATTCCCAGCTGTGTCCGATTGGTAACCCTGCCCCTTTGTAATAATGTCCCAGCTGTGTTTAATGTTCTCATGTGTACATATACTCCCTCGTGTCAGTCTGGTGTTGTGAGTCTACTGTTGGGCTATCTGGTATGTTACATTCTCTTGTGACCCTGTTGTTTTGTATTGTGTATGTATGTCAATAAAACATTAAAAGAACAGCTACAACAGAAAAATATCAGCTGAGTTTGGAAAGGCCTAAAAAAACCATTTCTTGCCACAAGAAACAAGTGAATGACCACAATCTGTTCTTAATGGTTTTGATCACCATCCTGCCCCTCACCCCATCTTGCTGAATCCTCACTCTGGGCACACTCCGGCCAAGGTGAGGAATGAGTTAAGGAAAATCAAGACAACCAGGTGTAAGTCCAGATGGCATCAGTGCCAGGTTCCTCAAGACCTGCACAGATGTACTTGGTGTACTTCAGCACATGTTCAACATGAGCCTGAAGTTGGGAAACGTACCACAGCTGTGGGAAAACATCTTGTGTAATACCTGTACTGAAAGGCAGGACCCAAAAAACCCCAACAGTTATAGGTGAGTGGCGCTCACTTCTCATCTGATGAAGTCACTGGGGAGGCTGGGCCTTACCCATCTCCACCGTCTGGTGAGTGCATCCATGGGCTCTCTTCAGTTTTCTACCAGAATGACATCAGTGTAGATGATGCATAGATGATGCAGATCTCCAGTGCCTTTAACATCATACAGCCTGGGCTAGTATGGACAACATGTTGGTGAAACATAATGGAGTAGAAAGTCACCTGTCAAACTGGATACTGGACTACCTCACTAACTGAATACAGTATGGTAGGGCATGGGACTGTCTTTCTGGTCAGTAGCACAGGGGTGCCTCAAGGAACAGTCCTCTAAAAACTCCCACTCCATGGAGGCAGCACTAGGCAGCTCCTTCAGCAAAAAGCTGCTTCTTATCTTGACCATCTTATCATCACTGAACAAGTCATTTGCATTTTTAATCAATGAACTCTATTGTTTAAAGGTATGCCTACTAAACTAACCATGTTTTGGTAATTTTAGCTAGTTTTCTTTTTATGGTTTTCAATTAAAGTGTATTCATTTGAGTTGTGTTCCTTAGCTGCTTATACTTTTATGTGTGGGTTCCATTTTAGCCCATTGTTCAACTATGTACTCCATGTGCTTGTGCATATTCCATATGCAAGGAGAACACAACATTTACATGCATTCCAGAATGCTGGTTGTAGGGTTTATGTTTTTGACCTGTTTTTGCTGTCCTTGCCTCTGTAATTAGAAGCTAAAACATTAAACAGGTATTAGCCTCCTAATTTGTTTACTGAGGCCACCCTTCATCTGCTTGTGTACAGGCACTTCCATAGGGCTGGCTATTAAATAGCAGGGAGGAAAGTACTACACTGATTCTGCAGGAGGTAAGGCTGTGCTAGTTATAGATAGATATTCTGGAAACAATGGCAAAGGAGGTTGGCATTCTGATTCTAATTTCACCATTGCTGACAACAATTTAAACTACCAACAATTTAAGAATGTGAAATGTTGGCAAAAGGAAAAACAAGATAATCAATGGCACTTGAATAATAAATCAAAACTGAGGTGTATTATATGTTGAAAATCTCAATTTACACAATGACATGCATTGTGTAGAATACCACTTGGTGTACATGTTACCATGACAATGAGTTCAGTCTGAGAAGAGGTGTATCAGAATGTTACCTGAATCTGTGGAAAATGTACTTTCCTTCACTCATTAAAAAGGGGGAGGAGGAAAATGTCATGTTGGATGTCACACTACTGATTACACAAAATACTTTAAGACTTGATAAAAGGTAAACATATCATAAGAGTGATTGAGACCATTTTGGTATTCCAGTAATCACACATATTGCTGTTGCCTTGTATAAGCGAGGCTCTTGCAGAATTATATCCGATGGGAACATACATTTCATTCAAAGTTTATATGGTTATTATTCTATTTAATGGGTTAAAGAATTACCCCCCCTGTGGTATTCAATCAGATGTGGAATTTCATCAGTCAGACTAGTCTATAAGGATTGAGATGTATACATGTATGTACTACATTCCAATAGAGCCAATAGTCAGATTGTCAAATTGATAGTCAAATTCTTTTACTTACATATAAAGCCACACACAGGCTTGCTCCTCAGTACCTGCAAGATGTAATCTCCCATTATGAGCCATAACAATCACTCAGATCACAGGTAGCTGGCTTCCAACTAGTTCCCCATTGGTTGGTGTGGCACAACAGATAACACCACCAAAGAGCCACCGCACCATGCGGAGGATTGGGGTTTGATTATTGCTGTGCTGGACCAATAAGATTTGGGCAAGACTACTCTGGCCCTCCTCTGCAGTAGGAGGAACCTTGTAAATTGCTCTGATAAGAGCGTCAGCTGAATGCTGCAAATGTAGTTCCCATAATTCAGAAGGCTTCAGCACGTGGAAGAGCCTTTTCTTACAAAACCACCAGCTCTGGAATAACCTTCCAGATAATGTTTGGGACTAAGACACAGTCTCAATCTTCAGGTCTAGGCTGAAACCTCACTTGCACAGTGTAGCATTTGGTAATACATTTTTTTAACTTAGTTACAGGTTGCAGATTTAGGGATTCATGGACATAGGTATTTATGGTAAACTGGGATGTTGGTGCTGACTCCTTCACAGGATCACTCAGGTTTGTGATGGTGGAGTGGTTGGACGCCAATGTTTTAGGATGCTCCCATGGTTACGTTACCTTCTGGTTCTCTCTTTTTAGTTAGGCTGTTATAGTCAGATCTGTTAGAGTCACTCACTAGTCACACTCTAGTAACCCAGAAATTTACACCCCCACCATACCTCCTTCTCTATGCTTCAAACTGCGAGCCACATACAAAGCAACACAATAAGTGTTATAAATACTGTAAATACGTTTGTAGTCAAACATGCATCTTTGTTAAATGTACTCTCATGATTAGGCCTTAACTTAACTGATAAAAAAACAACAACATGGATACAGTAAAGAACTGTCGCTGATAGGTACATTATCGCACCCCAATAGGGTACATCCCAGCAACAAGCTTTGTACTCTTTTAAGTACAAATCCATATAGCATTTTCTCAGCACGAATCCTTGGCTCACCTTTTCTGCATCTCATAAAGACATCAACTGATCAGAACACATTGTTCTTCCTGTGTAGTTGTAATTTGATCACAAAGGCCCGATCAACACAGTGTTCTCTGATCAGATGTCTGCTACTTGAACTCCATGAAGCATTTATGGGATCTCTAATCAGAGGTGCAGTTAATTTGCAGTTTCTGAGGCTGGTGACTAATGAACATCTCCAACAGAGGTAACTCTTGGTCTTCCTTTCCTTGGACAGTCCTCATTGTGACCACAATTTCTCTTTATTTAGTTGACAGGTGCTTGCTATAAAATAGATTATAACAGCAGCTGCATAGGGCCATTCACTGTATAGGACTGTGTACCAAACCTTCTGCACTACTGATTGTCTGAAACACAAGAAATTCCATCCATCTATCCATCCATTTTCTATACTGCTTATTCCTGAATAGGGTCATGGGGGAGCCAGTGCCCAGCTGGCAACTCTGAGTGCAAGGGCGGGAAACAACCCTAGACAGGGCGCTAGTCCATTGTAGGACACACACACACACACACATACACACACACACACACACACACACACATATTCACACAAATGGAATTTCCACAAAATGTAATGAAAGTAAAAAGTGACTACTTTGAAGAATCTAAACTAGATTGTCAAAAAAAAACAACAAAAAAAATGTTTTGCAGACGGTGATCAAATTTTAGACACATACTACGGGGGATGGGGATGATTCATGTGTCATCAACATGGCAGTCACTTTGAATGCCATAATCTTGGTTAGAAAAACCAGCAACATTATAAAAGAGCCTGTAAAACATTCTAGTTTGTTTCACACTTTTTGCTTATCACATTGATCCATATGTGTTCATTTATATGATTGTCATCCATATTCATCTACATTATAAAAACAAAGAATAAAATACAAAGACATTAAATAAGACGGTGGTGCAGTGGATAGCGCTGTTGCCTCACAGCAAGAAGGACCTGGGAAGTTTCTGTGTGGAGTTTGCATGTTCTCCCCGTGTTCACGTGGGTTTCCTCTGGGTACTCCGGTTTCCCCCAAAGACATGCATGGTAGGTCAATTGGTGACTCTAAAGTGGCCCTTAGACTGTGCATGTGTGCACCCTACAATGGACTAGCGCCCTGTCTAGGGCTGTTTCCTGCCCTTGTGCTCAGAGTTGCCGGCTGGGCACCAGCTCACCCGTGACCCTATTCAGGAATAAGTGGTTCAGAAAATGGATGGCCATTAAATAAGAAGGTTTGTCCTTGACTGGTAGTACATGACAGGTAGCTAGCTGACAAGGCAAACAAACAAAAAAAAACTACACAGAAACACCAAATGCATGATTAGATTACTGTCAACCAAGCCTTCCAGCCCTATGGGTTGCAGTGAATATTTGAAGCTAAGAAACATTTTTACAGGATGGGCCCTCTTCTTTACCTGGTATACTTCAGTATTTATATTCTATCATTCTGCATGAAAAAATACCACAGTTGATGCTTCATGATGTGGGACATGCTAGTGAGAAACCATTTTGCCAGTGTCCAAAGCTATGCCTAAATAACACTATGTATCAATTAAACATTTTTTTTTGTTTTCCTAATTCTTTGTGCCTTAAATGAATAGAAAAAAGTTATTATTCTTGGTAGACATTGCTTTTGTAGTCAGCACAATGATATATTGAAATATATCTAATTTTAAGAATATTTGTGATATATTCAGTGCTGTTCATATTGACTTCAAGAAGCTTCTGGAATTGTGAGAACTATCAAGAAGTTTCTAGAACTGTCCAGAATTATCTAGAACTTTCTGGAACTGTATAGAATTGTACTCTGTTCTACAGAGTAAGTGAACCTGTGTACACAGGAACTCAGTTAATTTAGATGGCATCAAGAGGTTGCATACGTCCAGCAGACACATTGTGCTACGTATGTGGCCAACAACAAGATGGACTGAGCTTCTGCAACAATGTGGCTGTGGTCTATTCAAGGCTATAGGTATCACCTGTAACTGCCTCTTCATAGACAGTTCATGCAAGAGCCTCAAAGCCATGCTGGTTCACAATGGGAACAAGTATCTGTCTCTTCCTGTAGCTCACTCAGTGCTAGTTGTTGCTAGGTGCCTTGAAGTATGATGAGTAGTTGGCTCTGAAGTTATTGGAGATTTCAAAATGGTGTCACTCCTGATGGGCCTCCAAGGTGGTTTTGCAAAGCATCCTTACTTTTTTTGCCTTTGAGACAGCCGGGATACTGAAGCACACTATCACAGGTGCGACTGGCCTCAGCAGAGAGAGTTCTCTGTGGGGAAGAACAATGTCATGTGGGAGCCACTGGTGGCCCCCTGCAAGGTGCTGATGCCACCACTACACATCAAGTTGGGGCTCATAAAACAATTTGTCATGGCTCTAGATAAGGAGTCGAGAGCTTTCAAGTACCTCCAAGATCTTTTCACTATACAAATAAATGCATATAGTGTTATTAGTCTGACTGTATGAATGAACAGATGCAAAATCCACTGTATCTATACTGAAAATGCAAAACTTTCTTTGCTGTGGTCACAGAAGCAAAGTTTATGATGAATGTAGGCAATTCTGCATTTGTTTTAGACATAAGCAATTGGAATATAACACTAAAAGGCTGGGAACAAAACTTGTTTTACTTTGTGTAATGAAAGTGCTCATGCACATGTTGCTCTCATAATAAAACATCTGTGTAATGAAATGTAAGGACAGGTTTCTTACTTGCATATGTTGTATATATCACATCACACGTGTCACACTTTTCATGTGTCACACTTTTCATATATCAGATACCCTGATATAATTTAGCATTTGTGGTGTGATGGGTATTCCACAGCTTTAGTTGTAGCAATTGTATGCTATGATGTGCTATATCAGTAGTTTTAGTAAAACAGTTTTCCAATCATGTTATTTTATCACTTCACTGCTTTATCTACTACATTTAAGGTTCTGATATCTTGTTTAATTTTTTAGAGAGTCCACATAGACATCTATAGGCTGGGGATAAAATGTGGTTCTTCTTGAGTGACTTGAATCCATCTCTCCTAATATATTCTTGCCTTAGCTGTCTCACTGTTATCGGAACACAACCTGGGTCTGGCCATTGGATTATGGGTGAAATCAAGATGATAGGCTGACAGAGGCCACCAGGGAGGTGCTGAATTCTTTCCAGAACTGGTTGGTGAACTGTGGACCTCTGTCTGAGATCAATGAGTAGATTGTGGTACTGCAAGTTGGGAGGTGTTTTTGGCTGAAGGTCTGTTTGCCCATTCCAATTAATCTGGCTACTTCAGAGAACCTATATACCACCACCATGATCACAGACAGGCCCCTGCACTTGAGCAGACCAGTAATAATATCCAGAGGCAAGTGTGACAAGTGGTGAGGGACAGGAAGGGGCAGTAATATACCTGTGGGCTTGGACCTGGAATTTATGTTGCAGGTACAAATGTTGCATGCTGGTACATAGTGTCAGACCTCCTGGCTCATACTGGGCCACCAGAACTGTCTCTGAATACCAGGGTCTGGGTGGAACCGCGGTGCCCAGAGAGCCTACTGGTATGTCCCACTGCAGCACCTGGGTGCGTACTGAGGATACAACAAAGAGGAAGTGAGCAGGGAACCCTTTAGAGTCACCCTCCTAACTAGTCCTTCAATGTCCCTGCACAAGGGAGCAACAAGTGTCTTCAGTCCTCATGTGCCTACTTCAGAGGACTTCCACTAAGAATGGCAAGTTGGGATCTGTGAGGGGGAGGATGGGAGTAGACAGTTGATCTACTAGACTTGTTGGTGGGTTAGGGGAGTCAGTGGTGTGGCTACTGATTTTGCAAATTTTGTGAATTAGGGTGAGTCCCATTTCTACTGCCTTCAGCATAGCTGGGTCGATGGCCAGCTGCCCCTTGGGCACTACACGTTTTCCTGTTTAATGAAGAGATCGGAGGACTGCAGCACCTGTCAAATATGGTTGACATGCTCTTGACATGACATGCTCATGGATAAGATGCTGGAAGACAGCGGGAGCATTACTCAACCTAAGTGGCACAACCAAGTACTCATAGTGACCAGTATGAGTTGCAAGTGCAGTGTTTCATTGTCAATTGGGCTTATCTGAACTAGTCTGTAGGTACGACTGAGGTACAATTTCGTACATATAGAAGCTGGTTGCAGCATCTCAAAAGTTCTAGTCATCAGGGATAATGGTTATTGATCTTTGATGGTAATTTTGTTCAAATTGTCTTGTGACTAATACAAGGGTGACCTTCCCCAAGTCATGGTACTGTGACAGGACCTTGTTCATATCAACTGGCTCCAGCTTTAGGGTACCACAAGTTTCAAAACGTTTAAGGATCAAGTATAATCCTAGGCAGTGTGGCCCCTACAACAAATAGACTTGTAGTCTATGGGATTTATACATCCAGACCTGAAGGGAAATACATCACTGGTGGCAAACAGTAAGAGTGGTACAAAGGGCTCCATAGGTAAGCCTAGCTTTTTGGCCAGGGAGAGGTCCATGATGTTACCAACTGCAAAGATGCTTGGAGTCTTTTATCACCAAATGATTTATCCCATACCAGGGTAATTGGGAGGAACAAACCACTCTTGTTCTGGGTCCTTAAAGTGGGCTTACCCTGGAGCCCCCTACCAATGGTTGGCCTGAACTTTTACTGACCAAACTGGGCGCTGGGCCAGGGCATGACCTAAGTCCCCACAGCACAGACAGTGCCTTTCATGGTGTCTTTGCTTGATCTCATGGAGACTTAATTGATCATGTCCTATCTACATGGGTTATTCCCCCTGACTGGCTACTGCAACATGACAACATGATTTCTGCACCACTAGGAAGCATTAGCTGAATAGACAGTGCAGGAGGGGGCTTAGCCTTGGGTGGCTGAATGAGCCCCTGGATGGCAAACATCAGATCTTGTAACTGTTGGCTTATCTGATTCAGTTCCTCCTCATGCTTGCCTCAATGAGGCCCTTGAGCACTGATGGCTTACTGCAAAGCTGCCTTATCTGCTGAGTCCATGCTGGTGGAGTCTTACTGTTATGGAACTACAACCACACTTGGGTTGAAGTCACATGCTTTTAAGTTCCCAGGCAACACCTGATGGATTCAAAAGCAGATAAGCAGATGCTTTCTTTGTGACATATGACCCAGGTTCATATGTATGAGGTAGTGAAGATTTATCCACTAATCCATGAGGAGTGCGAGTGTTTGGTAACTGGTAGGTGTTAAAATGCACCAGTATGAGGTATGTTTCAATATTTATTTGTACCTTTATTATAAAGCAAAACTGAAGTGAATGGATGGTGGTCTCACTCAAGAGGCCTGGGGAAAAACTAGCATAGCAAAACAGATGGGGTGAAAAAAAGAAAGCCAAGAAACCCTTGACTAAACCCTGAATGACGGAACCTCAGGGAGAAGAGTTAGCCTGAGTTGAGAGAAGAGAGAACAAAGGCCTTGAGGATAAATCAACCGAAGTAAGGAGCTGCTGGGAGGTCATGGTGTTGGAAGTCCCTTACATTAGCTGTAGTCTTTGGATTCCTTCAGAAAAGCAGGCTCAGTCCTATAAATTAGAACTGCTCCCTGATTTCCATGTCATTCACTTTTTATGTCTCTTTCACTTTTCTTTCTCATCTCAATGCTGATGGGTCTGCAACATCTTGAGTCAACATTATTCTATACTAATTGCATCACAGGCGTTGTACAAAGGGTACAGGTGGATACAGGGTACAATTTGAGAATGGGGTGGGTTTGCAATGTATTGCAATGGCAAAAGTCAGACCACAAGTAGAGAACAGTGGTGGTGGGAGGGCAATTTGTTGGATATTGTTGGGGATGTGTCAATCTGTCTTAATATTAAACATCTGCTTCATGGTAAAACAACTATGCTACACAAGTTTGGTTATTTCAACACACATTACTAACAGGCATACTGATACACTGATAACTGAGTGAATTTCAGTGATAGTTATAGGATGCCATGTTTCTAGTTCCACGGAATGGTGGGTCAGACAAGCACAGAGCAGGACTGTTGAGTACTGAAGCCCTCATTAATAAGTTTCAAGCATCCTCTGGAAGCAAAATTGACAAAATTACTGTTCATTGGGAACTATTGGGAAGTATAATGAAAATCCTGAAATTTACTGTGGAGAACCTTGAGAGGTCTACAGAGTGACTTGACAGCAACTCTACTGCATATCTTTTGGATGAACAGGAATGTCAAATGCAAATCAGACTTTCATTAGATAAACAATGCCCAACCTAATTAATGCTCTTAAGAACTACATGAAATCACACAGCCATGTTGCAAATGTAGTTGAAAAATTCTCAAAACAATAAACTTATGCTGCAGAAGCATTGGAGAAGAGTCAATTTTATGTCAATGCATAATGGTTTGAATGAGATGCTATACTTTTGACCATGTAGTGTAGATCACATACCGCCAGTTAAGCCCTTTTTACACTAAGGTCTACAGTAACCAAACCTTTCCTGGACATTATGCAGAGGAGCTGTGCTGCAAATGTCTGCAAATCAGTTGTATCCAGACTTTATGCTGCCAGACCCCTTGGACAAAGTCTGGGTAATGTTTGATTAGAGCAGGTAATTTACCAATTGACATGCCATGCCTTGCATGTGTTACACAACTGCCCCCCTCGAGCCTAAACCTGGCTAAACATTTCCAGTGATGAGAATGCATCTGACATAGAAAATCTCTGGCTGTACATGTGTGAATGTGTAACTCATTTTCCTTATTTCTTATGTAAAAATGGTTTCAGCTTTCACCATGTTTAGTACATCTAAAGTACTTTCACTAAGAGGCAGTAATTTGTACAACACTCTCTTATTAAACATTCCTGAGCTCCTTAACTTTTGGGTTTCTATGACTGCAGATATAAATTTTATTAGGATCTACAGTTACCCTTATTTAATGCCACTGATGTAAGCTTATTTGTGCCATACCATGCTACCTGAAGACTTTGAGCCATTTTTTCCTCATAAAGTAGTGTAGCCTTTTATGTTAAAGAGGAGGCTTGTTGTATGGTTGACCAATTCTGTTTGACATTCCAGTAACTTCAGTTCCAATGTCCAGTTAATGTAGAAATAGTTGGCAATCGTTTTACACAGTTACCTGATTGCAGCGTATTTTGTATATTAATCATAAAATTTATCAGGGACGTATGCTGTAATTGATCAGTTTGTGCTACAATAAAATATGATACATACATAAATAATTGTGTAACAATGCCACTGTACAACGAGTGAAAACATTTATATAACAATTTTAACATATCTAAAACTGATATTATATAGCCATATGCTCTTGGCAAACAATAAAAAAACAATGAATCACACAGTTCTCTGCCTCTACTGTATTCAATGGGGAATTTACAAATGTTCACAATTTACATATTTAATCTTCAAAACAGAAAATAAGCCTCCAGAAAGGAAAATATCCTGAAGAAAAATATAATGGAATTACAGTGTTTCATGTAGACTAATTTACAGTCATTCACAGAGGCAACACATTATAAAAAAGTATTCAGATGGCCATTCTAATTAGTGAACTTAATGAAAGGTGCATCCACTGTTGACAAATGCATATTAAATGTACCCAAACAGATTGCATAATATCCAAAAAATGTCTTGCCAGATTACCAAGGGAGTGCTTTGGAGCTGTGGTGCATGAGCCTAAGGTCATCAAGCTCTATGCCAAGCATTGGCTAGAAGTATATAGCAATGGGCTGCGGAGCAATGAAACAGAGTTCTCTGGAGTATGGACCACTGAATACCTCTGGGATGAGTCATTTAACATTTTCAATAATAATTTGATTCTCAAATCTATTCTGTAATGTTTTTTGGTTTTTTTTTTTTGCAATTTTTAGAGTAAAGCATTCCTAGAACAAAAGATGTAACTGGAATAAGGGAGGGAATGGACAAGTATCAATATCCTTGATAAGCTGGGAGATGCAAGGAGAAAGATTTTATATACTGCAGCATTACTATGTTAGTAGTGACTTTGGAAATTCTGAGACTGAAAGGCTTTCTGGAATGTTTGTACACATGCCCATAACTGTCCATCCTGCAATCAGCATACAGTGCATTTTGTGCAGAGATGTGACATGTTTATCTAAACACCTTAAACATCTGGAAATATAATCTACATTTTTTCTATTCAGTTCAACACGGTGACAAAAACATTGCCATTGTCACAATGTGAAAATATTAGTATTTTCTTGGGTCAGTGTATCACAACCACTAGTGGAGGTCAGTGCCCTGTCCTGCAATTACTGGCAAGATTCTTAACAGACATGGTGGAGTCATTTAAAGTAATGATTCCAATTTGTAACAGGTGGAGGAAACAGAAGGGTCCTTGATAAACACACACACACACACACACACACACACACACACACAAAGGCAGGAGAACATATGAGATGTGTTACCTTAGCTGGACATACACACACACACACACACACACACACACACTCACACACACACACACACACACACACACACACACACACACACACACACACACACACACACACACACATCATGCATGCTAAACACGAATACAACACTCCACCTCCCTCCCACCACCATACACTCTCTCACACACACGGTTGTGAATGATTACCTCCAGATAAGGCAGGAGTGAGCTGAGCGGGGTGCCACGCTTTCTCTGCAGCACTCCAAGACCCAGATGTCCAGAAGAGGACAGAATACCTGGATGAGGGACGAAAATAAGGAATTACAACTGAATCAGATACTAATCATCGAGGTTCCGTCCCCCCTCAGACAGACAGACAGGCAGAGAGAGAGAGAGAGAGAGAGAGAGAGAGAGAGGTCATGGACTGATCACAGCTCTGCTGTTCCTGCGCTACCGGGGGCGATCAGGGGGCAGGAGGAGGAAGACGGTTTGGTGCATCGTAAGGACAGAAGTTGGGCTGAACGGACCTCCTGTGTTTAGGATTCGTTTCTGGGGGACATCGAGTCTGGGAGACATTAAACATTGCTCTGGAAGAGGCGGTGGAGCCGAGGTCCGATAAACATCTTATATACTGATACGACTCTGATTTAGACCACCGTTAAAATATTCCTCACCGACAAGTTTAGCATTCAACACGTGTCGCGAGAGAGAGAGAGAGAGAGAGAGAGAGAGAGAGAAAGAGGTGGGGGTTGCTAGGTGACGGGGCGTATATACTGAATTTTAACAAAATAACTGGAGAGAGAGCGAGAGAGGGATAACCGGAGAGAGGAGAGCAGCAGGGAGAACAAGACAGAGAGTTAACGAGGGCAGGAGAAGAAAACAGGAGGAGAACAGGAGAGAGAACAGGAGAGAGCGAGAGGCGAGAGAGAGAGAGAGAGAGAGAGACAGAGGGGCTAGTCAGCAACATGTAGGCTACGGTAAAGAAAGGTCGAGACTGTGTATCAACACTATCACACAGATCGAGAGAAGGAAAGCGAGGACGGTGGGGAGGAAGAGGAATGTGCTGAGATGGAGAGCAGAGGAATGGATGTGAAGTGGCTACCGAACAGTCTCGGATCCTTAACCGGTGAGTAGGATGGGTTTTGTCCGGCTTTGTCCTTCAGGAGAAGCGGAGCCGCGTTTCTGCGTCAAAGGCTGTTGATCACCTCCTTCTGTACTCCTCCTGAGCCCTCTCTCACTTTTTAGTGAACAGAGGCCGGCCGGTGTGGGCTAGCGGCGGTGACCCTTCTGTCGATGATGCGCGTGCACACTACACAAGGACTCTCTCCCCGACTATCACTCACACACACACACGCACGCAGGCAGGCGCGCGCATAGCCTGTTGCCTCACACGGTCCTGTAGTCCTCAGAGCTGCTCCTTAAGTTTTACAGTCGGGTATTTAAACGGGGGCGCATTAATGAGGGTAGACTGAAAACGGGAATAACACAAAGGTCAGGACAACCCCCACCACACACCCCCGCCCCCCCCGTCGTTGTGAACCCCCCCCCCAGTAAGGCTACTGCGATCAGATGATTGATTCATCTCCGTCATGTTGGTGGAGCAAAGCCTTCGCCTGGGCTGAATGCGTCGCTGGAACAAGCTCACATTGCCAATTTTCCCCTTTTCCTTTTTGATCATTTTCACAGAGAAATGAGCTTCATCAAGGGCTTGTTTTCACACATGCACACATTTTTACACAATATGGACAAAATTAATGGGACTCCTGCTCATACTAATTTTACTAAGATCAAGGGTAATCAAAAAGAAGATATAAATTTTTGGGGGGATAAATGCTGTCCCAAGACTTTCTACTGGAATATTGCTGTGAGGATTTGATTACTGATTGCAAAGTATCAGTGAGGTCAGGATTGTCAGGAGTATGGAAGAAGGCCCATCATTTCAAAGAACACTTCCACTGCCCCACTGCTCAATGCTGGGCGTTTAGACACCTCTAGCCCATGCCTGTCATTAGGCATGGTGACAATAGATTCATATTTATCTGCTCCGCTATACTTCTGTACAGAGACTGGACAGGCTATGTGGGTGCATTTGCACCTCTGTGTCAGCAGTGGGTTCAAGGGATGTGTGTGTGTGTATACCATATGCATTTTATGCACATGCATGTTCGGGTTAATGGTTGCTCAAGCTCAATATGAGCTCAAGCCACTTGTTACTGGGCAGCCTTGCTCTTAAGAATCTGCATATCAGAGACTACTTTTAAGCTCAAGGTCTTTTAAGTCAAGGCTTTCAAGAAAGATGCAAATCAGAATTGACCCTATTTTCGGCTCCAGTTAGATGTTACTGCGTTGATTTCTTTCTATCATTATATGGCTTGCGATACTCAGCCCTTTGTGTCAAGACCAATCCAGGGTGGCCAGTGTCACTGACAGCATTTCAACTAAACCCTCACAAGTCCATTCAAGTTGTAGTGGTGAGCTCTGTGGCAACCTGCCTGAGAAATTCATTAGTGCCATGACAGTCTCAGACAGATCCCTGTGGGAGAGCCCATTCTGCAAGAGCCACCTGAAGGCTCATGTGATGGGTGGAGAGAGCAGGGAGTGTGGTAGGGAGCGTGGTAGTGGAAGAGCTGGCAGTGGTGGCGTGTGTGTGTTAAGGGGGGTGAGGTGGAAAGAGGGTTGTGGGCATGCTCCCAGAACAGTACCACTTCAAAGCCCTCCCCAGGATACAGCTGTCGAGTCCATGTGCACGCCACCCCAAAAACACCACAGTCTCTCGCCTCAGTAAATCAGCTAACTTCGATGGAGGTGGAACCGGCTCAGTGAGGGGGCATTTCAGGATGACAGGCCTGCAGGAAACAGGCTTTGAGGACTCAGAAGGCGAAAGGGAGCAGGGCCACACATCCTGTACTGTTTTTCCCTCCCCTACGCCTTTTGCGATCACACTCACCAGGATTTGTGGCTTGTCAGACCCGCAGCTGCTCAGAGGAGCCACCGCCTCCTACATCCAACCCTGTCACATATAGGCCTGTGCATCCGAGCCAAGATGCATCACTCATGCGCGGGAGGGAACAAGTCACTGATTGACATTCTTTCACTCCAGCTCATCAGAGCCAGGAATTGCTGATAGCACCATGTGCCTTGCTGTATATTCACTGGATTGACTTCTGTTTTGGCATTGGAATTTTTTTTAGTGTGGATTCATACCTTTGCAGTAGTCTTGAAATATTTTGCATATGGTCTGCGTCCACCATCTCCTGCTTTTAAGCTTATTCTAAAATAGAATCCTTTTTGCAGTCAGAAATGATGGTACCTAGATTGAACATTTCTGTACAAACAATAAAATTATATGGTCTTAGGTACAATGCAGTGATTTATGTTCAAAGCTGTGGCTTAAAGGTAAACCATATTCAAGGGAAATGTGTATATTTGTAGCTGTTTATGAATGGAAAATAACTTGGTATTATGGTAGGATGTATCGGGGCAATTCATAAATTGAAAATATTACGGTTAAACCCTAACAACTAAATGTATGAAGGGCTGAGATGCAATCACAATAGAAGCTATAATAGTAATAAAATAATAATAATAATAATAATAATAATAATAATAATAATAATAATAATTATTATTATTATTATATTACTATTATAGCTTCTATTATTATTATTATTATTATTATTATTAATAATAATAATGATAATAATAATAATAATAATAATATAATGATGATGATGATGATGATGATGATGATGATATGTGCTTGATTTTATGCTCAGATCTTATTCTCAGTTGTCAAGGAAGCCAGTTAAATAGTCTAAACTGTGACTACATTCTGAGAATTTGAGACTGCAAGATGTCATACCACATCCATCAGTTTCACTTGCACATCCAATCTGACTACAATCTCACTATGAAAAAAACACATGCCCATTCCAGAAGCAAGCACATGGAGTGCATTCTGTTGCTCAGCAATTGAAGGACTGTACAAACTTTTAACCCCATAGATTAGATTATTGTCTCTGTTCACACTAGGCCCATGTGCCATTTAAGCCTACTTTAAAGTAAATCAAAAAATAAACAACATATTTTACTACTCATTATCAATCCAGCAATCTGTTACTTCCATGTCATGTGTTTACTATGATTAAATCACCTTAAACATTTAGCAAATAAATTGAAAAGTTGAATTCAAATTTGAATAGCTTATTAATCACAGTATAGTATCAAAACAGAAAAGCTTGAAATATAATTTAATAACTTTAAATGTAATTAATATAATATATATCAGTTTATTTTTATTTTAATGAATTTTATTTATCAAAAACATTCTTCACTATATATATATATATATATATATATATATATATATATATATATATATATATATATATATATATACTCACTTCTTCCGGAGCAAGAGTGTCTCAGACCACCATCATTGAGCTAGTGGTGCAAAAACAAAGTAGGCTTGTCCAGTTTGTCCAGTAAGTGTAAACAATCAACTTAAAGTGCAGTTATTGAATGTACTACTACAACTCTACAACAGCTAATCCATATAAAAAACAGGAAGGGTGTGATGCCAGTCCTGCAGATAGTCCGTTCCCGCCAAGCTTGTCAATTGGTTCAGTCCTAAGTGTAACCTTTCCTTCTTACAGCTGAATACTATTTTGAACTTCTAGGGGAAAATAACAATGTGCCAGTATTAGTACATGAACACTTTTGGAAGTAGACACTGGAGATTAGATGTTTAGAGTAGAAATGAGACAGGAAATGGGCAGTTTTATTCTGTATTCTTCATTCTTTATTTGGATCACCATTGGCTTATACAGAATGGTCATTGGGGTCCACAAAGAGCAATATCAATCAATAAAAAATTAATTCTTGATCAGATGAAACAGTAAATTATAATATCTAAACATATGCTAATACGTATGATAAAACTGAAAATGATCATAATGTGACCAGCCAGCAGAGGCACTACATATACTCATATACCCAAAATCCCAAATTCAGCTCTTCTTAAATTCAACGTTTCTTAAATATGTAATAATTTTATGTCCTCTTATTTAAATCTCAGTTTCTCAGGTTTCCACAGGTTTCCAATAATTTAATGTTTTTTGGCTACCTCTAAAACATAAAATTATGTTTTCCCACCCCACTCTCAGCTATCCTCAAGGGAATGCACTGAGAGAGCTCAGAGACTCATTAGGAAATACTGTTACATAACATTGCATTATAGACATTTCCCTAATTTACTAAAAACTGAAGTAAAATACAAATAGCTGTGCTCTGCAAATCCCAGTGAGCTCCCAGTACATGATGTATAGGAATATTTAATACTCTATGCGCATTTCCAAACATATCAATCTACTCATGGATTTGAAATTTTGAGGAGCATTTCATTGAGTAGTGACTAAGAAATTTTAAACAAGATATAATAAAGGTAGTTCATGTCATGCATTCTCTGGATAGAACAATCTCATAGGACTAATATTTCACTGAACACAGGATGTGGCTGTAAATAATGGGATTTATTGCCATGAAGAATCCTCTCATTAATCACAGCCACTGAAAGCTTAGTTATATGGTTGGATCACATCCAAGAATTGTGGCTTTCTTGAACACTAGCTAGACAGACAGGGATCCCTACATACTGCCTTTGTGGTCTGACTAAAGTGGTCTTGCCTAGTCCTGTTTTTCAACACTATGGAGGTGGCAGGGTCTTAATGAGGGAGCTGATCTGAGGAATTGATGTTTCCTGCAGTTCACCACTGTTTCAATGGCTGAAACTAGCAGACTGTTTAGAAAGTGTTGTAGAAGTATTTAGCATCTATTAGAACCGACCAAATGATGGAGGAAATTGTAAGTCAACTGAACCTTGATGTTTCTGTCCCTTAAATTCTCCAGACATATAATTAAACCTAGATCCAGCCTAGACTAAACCGTTTTGACAATGGACAAATTGTGATAGCTAGACAGCTGGGCCAGAGATTGCCAGGCATGTCTTGTGAGCTTTTTCCTCTATGCCTACCAAAAATGTTTGAAGAAAGGTCAAACAATAAACCACTACCACATTCATGGACACCCAGAGTTCATGGATTCCCCATGGACACCCAAATGTAAATATAAAAATAATATTAAGCTGGCCAATCTTGTTTAACTAATTGACCAACTTAGCTTATGGTATGTTTTTGTTGAGTTGGTTTAGCTCAGGGGTAGGCAACCCTGGTCTTGGAGTGCCAGCTTGCTGCACATTTTGCTGAGTTCTCTGCGCTAACAAATCAAATCAAATCAAATCAAATCAACATTTCTTAAAAATCTTAGATATAAATGGCAAATTAGAAGTAGGTCTGTAATTATCCAGTACACTTTGATCCAGATTTGCTTTCTTGAGCAGTGGTTTAATAACTGCTACTTTAAAAGCTTTAGGTATGTAACCTAAACTAAGAGAAGAGTTTAGTATTGCTAAGAGAGGTTTGATTATAGCTGGCAGCACTTCTTTAAGTAGGTTTGATGGGATTGCATCTAGACAGCAGGTGGCAGAGTTTGAGGAGTAAATAATTTTCTCTAATTCTGACTGTGGAAGTGGGTGAAAGGTTTCCAACTTTTCTTCTATATATATATATATATATATATATATTGTTCTATATCCGCCAGACCAGAAGACAAACTGTTTGGATTTAATATTATGGGTTGAGTTTTCTGTCTAATGTTTTCTTTTTTATGATTGAAAAAGTCCATAAAGATATTATTTATGAAATTTGATCATTGGAGGTCATGTATCTGCCTTATTTTTTGGAAGTTTTGAGATTGCACTGAAAAGTACTCTGGGATTGTTTTTGTTTTTTTCGATCATTTTGGAGAAATAATCTGAATGAGCTCTAGTGAGAGCCCTTCTATAATCAATTAGGCTGTCCTTCCAAGCTGAGTGGAATACTTCCAGTTTAGTGGATTGTCTTTTCTGTTCTAGCCTTCGTGCCGACTGTTTTAAGGTACGAGTCTGATCGTTGTACCATGGGGTGATTTTCTTCTGTCTTAATTTTTTATATTTAAGTGGTGCTACATTGTCCAATGTTGATCTGAGGTTATTATGTAAACAGTTGGTTAATTTAGACTTCTCTGGATCTGTTGGATAATAATCTGGTGTTAAAAATATTATTATTTCAGTAATTTGTTGGGCTGTAGTTGATCTTATTAAACACTTCATGTAATAATGAAGGGATATGCATACATTTTGGCTAAGATGTAGCTCAAAGGATATTAAATAATGATCTGAAATTGCTGCGGTTTGGGGAAGAGTATTTAAGTTATTTATGCCAACACCCAGGGTCAGAACCAAATCCAGAGTGTGATTACAGTAATGTGTCGGCCCAGTTACATTCTGGATAATACCGACAGAATCTAGGACTGAGGCAAATGCCTTTTTTAATGGATCGTCTACCTTCTCAAAGGGAATATTAAAAACTCCTACAATTATTACAGTATTTTCTGGACTATAACTTGCAACTTTTTTCCACGCTTTAAACCATGTGGCTTATAACGAGGTGCGGCTTTTTCTTCACCCGCCAGGGGGTGTTTTAGCAGAAAGTGAAAAAGGTGGGAAGTCAAAGTTGGAAATCACAGAAGACATTAATTTTCAGTTAGCACATACAAGCAGCCACCACCGCAGAGAAGTTTGTTTTGATAAATCCTTCACAACAACTGGCCGCATGCACAGAGCATAATTTTCTGATGTCTGTCAGTGGATCCTAACAGTGTGGAGCATCGTGAAGGAATCTACAGTTACCAACGGGTTCCGAAAGGCTGGACTGCTGTGTGAAGAGGGCACCACAGATTCAGAGCCAGCTTCACCCCGGGATGACAGCGACACATAGAGCAACACTGACATCGACACAGAGAAAGTACCGGTATGTGAGGAAGCTCTTCTAAGGCTGTTCAACTCCGACACTGAAGATGATGACTTCAGTGGTTTCAGTGCACAGGAGGACGATGAATAAACCAATCAATAACTCTTCTGTTTTGTTTGATCAGCACTTTTACTTTTATGCTACCGGCACCATTCGGAAACTAATCAGTTCATTTGTGCTCAGTTAAACTACGTTATCAGTTCAGTAGATATCAGCGGCTTTTAGCCCAGTGCGGCTTATATATGTTACTTTTCAGTTTTTGGTTTTTTTAAACTTTGCGGGTGCGGCTTATATTGAAGTGTGCTTTATAGTCTGGAAAATATGGTACTTTATCACTGCATACTGCTATGTCTGCAACAAACTCAGTAAATTATTTAAAAAACACTGAGTAGGTCTATATAGATTGATTAATGACAGTAGTGGTTGTGTGTGGCTGGATTAATGATGTTAATAGACAGAATTTCAAAGAAAGTGTAGGTATTATAGTGTATCTGATTAATTTCTAAAATATTTTGGTAGATTCTACAGACTCCACCTCCTCTACCTGATAGTCTTGGGTTGTGCACATAAGTATAACCTTGAAGTGTGGCTTCATTTAGTGCCAGATATTCATCAGGTCTAACCCAAGTTTCATTGAGACACAAAACATTGAGCTTCTGATCATTTATAACAGAACTACTAAACTTGGTATTTGAGAGGTGAGTATAATCAGGTGTCCTTGGCACAAAAAGCACAAAAATGTGCACTTACACTATGAGGTTGACCACCTCTGGTTTAGCTGGTCTACAAGCATGATCAGCCTGATCATTTGAAAAAGTATTAGAAGTTGATAATTTTGTATTTGTATATGTATATTGTATTTGTATATGTGAGGAAATTTCAAGAAATTAGGAAGTACACATTCATACACATTTGTAGGCTATGCTAAATGTAAGCGTAAATGTGGATATAGATCTTCCTGCCTACCATGAGGTAGTGGAATGGACCAAGTTAAACTACCCCTAGGAGTGAGTGTGTGTATGTGTGTCTGGTACCCTGCAATGGACTGGCGCCCTGTCAAGGGGGTATACCTTACTTGTGCCTGATCACTCCAGGTAGGCTCTGGATCCACCATGACCCTATTCAGGAAGAAGCGGCTAAAATCACAGAGAAACTCTGGTAAAATAATATTACCCAATCTTCCCATTCCTATTTTTCTCTTTTTTAGATACCTGTTCAAATAGGGTTTAGTAACTGTCTGTGCATCACTTCACCTTCACCATCTTGCTATTTAGATGTTTGGTTTTCTTTTCTCCATGTCTGTCTTGTCTTGCTTAACCATTAGCCCTAGATTAGTTATAGCTTAGCTCTGACAGTGTACTTTATTTGTTACCTGTTGTTTGGTATCAACTGTTAGCCATGATATTGCTTATCATTCATCACATTTTGTGTCTATATATCATGTAGCCCTGCATGATATTCAGGTAACATTTTACATCATGTGTGGCAACTTTCCTTTGTACATTTACCAGTTTAAACACTGTTAACCTCTAAGTAATTTACTCAGAAGTTTTAAATTATGCATTGTAGGTACAATGGGGAAAACGTTGTGTATCAAGATTTCCCACCTATAGAAAGGGAGTCTGTATTTGTTATTGTAGGTACACTTCAACTGTATATATAACACATATACTTCTAGTGTATGTGATATAATAGAAAAATGTAATAAGCATAAGCCAACACTCTCCAGAGCTGGTGAAGGAGAGGGACTGGAAAACAAACAGGACAGAAATGACTAGATTTGAACAGGAGATAAAAGACTAGACAGGAACTGGGACAAAACAGAAGAGGCAACAGGACACTTGACTCAAGAGGATTGGGAATCATGAGACAAGACTGGAGATTGGACAAGGGGAACAGGAGACTGGACTTGGGGAACATGAGACTGGACTTGGGGAACATGAGACTGGACATGGGACATGGGAGAAACATGAGGCAGGTCAGGAGAAACATCAGACATGATGGGGGATTGAACTTGGGATGTGTCTGGACAGGGCAACGGAACTAAATCATTGACGAGCATGGATATAAAAATGGTGACTGGTACAGGAACAAAACCAAAATCAGGGACAAAGACTGGGATATGAACAGACACAGGTAACATAACAGGGACAGACAGGGGTGTGAAAATAAAACCAGACTGAGACATGGGTAGGGGCATGGGCACTGACATGGATGTAGGCATTGGGGCATGGGCACAGAAAAGAGTACAGACATGGATGGGGAAAAGGGCAAGGACATGAACTGGGACACTGGCACATATACGGACTGGGATAAAGAAAGGAACACAGAACTGGCTAAAGTCCCCCAAAGTATTCCAGGAGTCAGACTAGGCACAGTTCTGGAGGCAGACCAAGGGAAAACTGTTGACCTGTCAACCTAGAGAAAGATGCAGTGGGTAACGCGGATGTTGTAGGAAGTGTGGTGGGTGCTGCTGATGCTGGAAAACTGGGAGAGTACTCCACAGACACTGGAGCTGCTTAAAACAGGTACAGATGTAGTAAGAAAACAGGGAATGCTCTGGGATGTGCATGTGCTCATGAGCATGTTTATCCACAATGGAGTTGAAGAAATACCTAGAGCAAAAAACTCCCGGGCAGACTATCTAGAGAAAGCCTTTATTGAAACATAGCAATAAAAAATGCCAACGCGTTGCGACCTACTCAGGCCTTCATCAGGGCACAAAGTGGTACAGATGTAGCTTGCGACACTGCAGGCAAAACAGGAACAGGTGCAGCTGATGACACAGCTGACAAAACAGGAACAGATGCAGCCAACAACATTGCGGTACACTTTGTTGTACAGGCAACAGACCTCCTTGTACACACTGCAGCACAGGCAGCTAATGCCTCCATACACACTGCACTACAAGCAGCTTCTGCTGTCATAGACGCTGGGGCACGGGCATTGGACCCAATGCCAACATGTAGAAGGTCCATGAAGCTCAGCAGATCCTCCACACTCCTTTTTAATCCATGATGGTGTAGTATGTTACTAACAGTAATTTTTAGACTGTGGTCCCAGTTCTCTTCAGGTCAATGACAAGGTCCTCCTGTGTAGTTCTCAGCTGATTCCTGATGTTTTCAGAATCACCCTTATCACACGATGCAAAATCTTACATGGAGTCCCAGACCGAGGAATTTTGACAGTCATCTTGTTTTTCTTCAATCTTCTAAAAATTACACCAACAGTTGTTGCTTTCTCACCAAGCTGTTGCCTATTGTCCTGTAACCCATCCCAGCCTTGTGCAGGTCTACAGTTTTGTCACTGGTGTCCTTTGGTTTGGGCCATGGTGGAGAGGTTGGAGTATGATTGATTGAGTGTGTCTTTTATACAGGTAACAATTTCAAACAGGTGCAATTAATAAAGACAATGAGTGCAGACTAGCTTTTGTTAAAGGAAAACTAACATGTCTGTGAGAGCCAAAATTCTTATTGAATGCTAGGTGATCAAATGCTTATTTCATGCAGTAAAATGTTATAAATTACAGACCTCTCCATTTTTTAGGGTGGGAAAACTTGCAAAATCAGCAGTGTATCAATAGTTATTTTACCCACTGTATGCTTAATTATGCTTTTTGGCATTTTACTTAATATCAACCCACTAAACACTACTTTAATAAGGGTGTGCTGTAATCTATGTCACTGTAAATTTTAGACTTCTTTACAGCATTACTGCTTCCATTTAAACACCTAAATTAATAACTATAAAAATGATATACTGTAAAATTGAGACATTATTCTTGTGACAACAAAGTCATTTAGCATTTTCATAGTTCTAAAACATTTTTGAAAGCACACAGGGACTAAATTAATTTGTAAAACTTCCATTTAGCCTCCATTTCTAGCAAGAAATAAATGAGTGAATATCTTCACTAAATGCACACACATGCACATACACACACAAACATATGCACACACATACAAACACACACACACATATACAAACGTGTTCATACACACACATACATACACACACAAACATTTGCACACACATACAAACACACACACATATACAAACGTGTTCATACACACACACATACACACACACACACACATACACACACACACACACATGCACACAAACACACATAGACACAAAAACACACATACACACACATTCTCACTTGTGTAACTTATGGAGGATATAAATATTTTCTTCTGTCTTGAATCTGAATCTTACTGATCTACAATAGCATGTTTCTACAGTAATTTGCTGGATTTAGGTTTTACAATAAAAAATATTTTCATTCCCATTAATGGGAAGCTTTGACTTTATTGTGGAAAAGTTCTAGGGCCGCTCCTCCTTCTTCCTTCTTGTGGGTGCTCTTACATCAGTGTCTCTCATCTGAACAGCTAGAGAACATAACAGGATCAGAAAGTGATGGCATAGTGGGACATTTTGAAAGCAGGGCTGCATCCAGAAACTTTCATAGCTCTTCCTGTCCTCCTCCTGCCTTTCTACCACTCCTATCCTACCCTGGAAACATGTGGAGGAGTGGAGAGGAGGACAGCAGTTAGAAGAACTGACCAAACAATCATTAAAAGAGAAACAGGACAACTGATTCACTTGAACTATGCATATAAACTTGCATGCACTGCATGTGTGCCAAGAGAGAACAGAAAACAGGAATCCATAAGCCATATCTGTCACAATAACATGTTTTTTTGGAAGATATCATAATAATTATGATAAATGTTTTATGTCATTCAACCATTTCTTGCAAATGATATAATGATAATATATTGAAAGCACATCCTAAACAGCAAAATATTTCTAATTAATAATAGTAATATTTCTAATAATAATAATAGATTGTTTTTTGGCATTTCATGCTGCCTTTGCATACTTGCAGCATAGATTTAAATATTGGCTTTTAATTGTGTTTAATGGCAGCATTTCCTGGCATTATAACAGGTTATGTTACTTGTGAGTGCATCTTTGTGCTGTCACATAGGTATTTACACTGTCGAGCAAAAATAAATAAATAAATAAATAAATAAAAGCCAGCGCAGTCATTGCCACTCTGGGCCCAGACTACAGCTACTGAACTACGTATGTAGGTTTAGTAAAGCTCTACGAGACCACTCAGGAGAAGGTCATAATGCTGTGTAACCCAGTTAAGGTAAATCTTATAATGTTACTTGACTGGGTCAGTCCACGTGCTTCTTTCACCACAATTTCTGACTCTGTTATTCTAAATATATATATATATATATATATATATATATATATATATTTTTTTTTTTTTTTTTTTTTTTTTTAGCTGTCTGAGAGAGGTAACTCAAAGCAAGATTCATATTTACAACATGTGTAAACTACACTCCCCGACTGCAGATGGAGCCCAGTAGCATAAAACAGTAATTCTCAAATAATCCAGCTTTGTTGCTAACCCGTGCCCATCCTGCTGAGTCTTACTGTTAGGATTGCAGGTATCTGGCTTCAAACATTTGAATTGTGTATTCTGTGAACAGTGTAAATTGTTAGATGTACAAAACTGGATGGTCTCTTTCACCTGAATGTTTTATACTGTACTCTGTTTGAGTGGTATCACCATGGAAAGATGCAAAAAGCTCAGAAAGAAGGCTGTAGATGATTGATCTGAACCATGTGTTCAAATAGGTTTGAAGTTCCATATGTCATGATGAATGGACCAATAGAAATGATAAAAAAAAAGACATGGAATAAAGTCTTATTCCTTAAATGTAATCTGGTTCTTTCTGTAGACTTGCTGTTTTTGAGATAAAGATTAAACATAAAAAGAAACAGGGAAGGACAGTTGGTATAGCTCAAGAATAGAATCAGTTTTCTTTGAATCAATTCTGACTTCAAAGAAGCAATCAGCAACAGGCTAATTGATTATTTTGGCAGATCTGTGTTGCAGCTGTGTCTTACTTTTGATCTAGCACTTTATTTAATTTCATGTTATTTAAATAGGCAGATTTATTCTTAGGCAATTGAATGTTAAATGCTAGTTTGGCCTATTAAATGGCAAATAATCTATTGCAACTTTGGCTAATAGTGCTGGAAATGTACTAATATGTGTCATGTTTTGTCTCATTCTGTTCCCCTGTCAGTTCTTCCTGCCTTTGTTCTGTTTTGTTTTTGGTCCCAGCCAGCTCCCCCTGTTTCCACCTGTGTCTCATTTGTAACCCTGCCCATTTTTCAATAAGTCCCAGCTGTTCCTTGTCTTGTATTTATGTCTTGTATGTATGTATTTAAGGTCTTTTGTTTCAGTCTGTTGTTGTCCATTTTTTGAGTTAGTGTTGGTGTGTTGATGTCAGTGTGTGCTTCATCATCTGTGTCACCTGATGTTTATTTTGTTAATAAATTCTCTAAACCCTGTGAGTATCTCTGCCTCTCATAGTATGTTCAGTGCAACGGGACAGAAAATCTGACCAAATTATGGATGTGTCAGGGTTTGTTGGAATCTATTTGGCAGGAACCTGTTTGGTTGACCAATAGATAGTCTGTCCCTGTATTGACCTCCAGAACTCTGCCCAGTCTGGCTCCTAGAACAGTTTGAGGGATATTAGCCAGTTCTGGGCCTATGCCCATGTCTATGCAATTGTCTGTGCCCATGGCCCAGTTCATGTCTCTGCACATGTCCCAGTCCATGTCTGTGCCCATGTCTATGCCCATGTCTACTTTTGTTTTTTGTACCCAAATGTACTCATTATGTTGCCTGTGTCTATTCCCGTCCCTGTTCTCGTATGAAGTCTAGTGCACTTTTTTGTCTGTTTCTCCAGTCCTGTCTTGTGTTCCCCAATATCAGTCCCCTGTCATGTCTCCTGTCCAGTATCATGTCCAGTCCCCATGTTTCCCAGGTCTGTTAAAAATGTGAATATATGAAATGGGTACTGTACTATATTAAACCCATATACAGACCACAGAAATTTGTAATTGATGACGTGGCTGGAATTTTACACAGAACTCTTAGCATGAAAATACATCACCTTTAACCTGGAAAACAGTGCTTTCATAAAGGTTCTTGACAAATGTTGAAAAACATGCACTGGTATTGAAAGTATTGTTTTGTTAAATCTGTCAAAATGTAAAGAGTGTAAAATGAGCTAGAACTTGATTTTCATCTTGAGTTCCCTTCTTATGTAAAGTCGCCATTTGGAGAAGGTGTTTATATGATAATATGCATGTATGTAGTGTGTATGTATGTATATACAGTACCATGCAAATGATCTATGAAAATTAGAATAAAAATGTCATGGACAAACATATTAGTGGTTACTAGTGGATAGTTACTATGCCCGTTAAATTTTTTCTAAAGCTCTTTTAATGATGGTCCACTATCACTTTCATCCTACATTTGGTTTGGTAAATCAGTGCTTAATGATGTTAAGTCAAGTTAGTTGGTGATAGAATTTAAGACATTCATGCACTGATTAAGGGTTTCCAGGAGAAATCATTTGTTATTCAAAGATGCATACAAGATCTCAACTACTTAATGTTTACTGCATGTATGTTTACTTGCATCTGTTCTAATGTGATATAGTATTTTTTACAAGCATAAATACTCTTAATTGCTGAAATAGAAAAAAAACAAAACCCTGGCGTTTATCTGGAAGGCTGTACCACACAAATGTGTGCTTCAGTGTGAGCATACAATTCTGATATCATGGGAATTGGCCTACTCTGAACTCAGACCCTGATATTCTCCATGGTGTTTTTGCCACACGCCTTTGGTTCTCTTACAAGTCTCCATGGATCAGCGCTTGCAGGCATGGGCATGGAAGATACAAAGTGCATTAAAATTGAATCCTGTTGAGAGGATGGGACCTGGCAGTGTCATTTTTTCACAGTTGCACAGGATTTGTTTGCCTGCTATGCAAAGTGAGACTTTAAAACTTAATAGTGTAACTTCTCTGCAAATACACAAGAGTGCTAATGATCTCTCTCCATTGTACAACTTGGCCTGTGCTGTTTTCTTGCTGTACAGAAGCAGGATTAGTGAAAGGAACAACTTACTTGTATGTACGTGGCTGTGCAATCAGTGACCCAGTGCAAACTACCTTTGCAACAGATCAAGGGCATATTGAAAAGATCTTGATGTAAGGTTTGGCCTTTGCTGTATTCCTTTACAGAGAACATTGGGGAAGTCCATAGGTCCTCAGAATATCCATAATTTATGTCAGTGCCTTATGAGATTTTACTAAAAGTTACTGTCCTTTTCACATTAAAGTTACAGTACAACAAAAGCTGCACTTCTGCATTATTAGATCCTCTTGGGAGGCTTTCTTCAGGGAAAGTGCAAAGTTTAACTAACCAGGAACTTCTGTTTAAATGACCTTTCTTAAATTTGTACCTCTGCTTAGAAACTCCTGGCCAGTCAAATCCCCTGGGACTCCCAAAGCTGCACAAACTCGCAGGATGCTCACAGAAAACAATCAGCTTTCGATCCAACTTGCTGTCAGAGTAGCCCAGGTCGACCTCAAAGGTATGCGACAGGAAGTCAATGGCGCAATGAAGCCACAGTCCCTCACACATCCTCACACCTTCAACCCCACTCAGGCCTTGTTACGCATTCACTGACACAAAACTGACTAGCAGAGTCTGAGAGGTCCTGCATATCTGCTGAGACAAGTGCAGACAGTGTTTCTGCATAATTCAGGTTTTATTTGGAGAGCAAAGTTTGAACAACTGGCACAGTACCGGAGACATACAGCATTTATTTATTTTTCTTCTTTGTGAAAATCAGAATTCTGTGTGCACTTGTATACATGCTCCAGCAGTTTACATCATATTTCCTGCAATTGCTCTATCCAGATCCATCTAGACAAATCATGCAATCATGGAGCATGTGAGAAGCAATGGGAGAGGCAGCCTTGATGCAGTGATTTACTTATATCATATTTAAATGCTTTTTGTCCCATCACACACATATTTTCTTTGTAATGGCTGGCTTGCAGCCTACATCAGTCATCACTCTGGGGTCTACCACTGCTATTCCCTTCTATCCACACCCGCAAAGAATTATAATATCACACCCAGTACAGGCAGTCTCTCTGAATTTATAATGCCCTCCCCTCAATTTCCTGATACCAACAGAAGCCCACAATTTTTATTTATTCATCTGCCCAAATTCTGTGCTCAAAGTGTTTGGCTGGTCTAGGCTTATTCAGTGTCTTTGTATAACCTTGGTTCCCATCGATTTAACAAAAAAAAACCTTTCTTATTTCTGCTTGCATTTTCCCAGGCTTAGGCCAGGACACGGTGGAATGAAATCTTTGTGTTCGACTGCTGGGCTTGATTACTTGTCTTAATAAAGCAGTGTAGTGCAAAGGAATAAGGGTGATCCGCTGTTTTGCAGTCTGTTAACACCAGGCCTTTAATCGGGTTGTAAATTCTGTCTCGCTTATCGGACAAATGCCACCCCCCCAACACACTTTCTGGCCATTGATCGTTAATCCCCTTTTGTCCCAATGTAAATTGACATTTCATCTACACACTTGGATTTGATGAAGTCAGCACTTGGACCAGCTGAGCATGAGGCTCCATCAGCACTGAAAATTAAGGTAGTTAGAGCTTGTCTCAGGTACATATTACGAAGAAGGTTGGGAGGACTGGGGGAAAAGTGGAAGTGGAATTCCTGACCCTTCCATCCTTCTGAGCGAGCAAGACGGGGACCAGGCTCCCTGTAAGCATCCGAAATTAAATCTGAGGGGCCTCTGCAGATGTGATTTCTTTTTGACGCAGAGCAATATGGCTCGCTGCTGTTGCCTGTCACTTGTTCTGTTTGGCACTCCCCTCCCTCCTTCTCTCCTCCTACTGAGCCTAGAGGTGTAATTCAAATTGAGCTTTGCTGCTTTAGATTCCAGTCTACTGAAGGAAGATTATGCCACTTTAACTGATTTTTTCATCCTTTATTCTTTTACCTTCTGCTTTCAAGTAGAAAAATTTTGCATAATATACTGAAAAATGTATTGTGTGGAAAATTACAAGCAAGTGTGACCTGATCTCATGTGGGTTCTCTGTTCAGAGAGACTTCTGTTGCAGTTCCTTTCACAAAAAAGAGTCAATTTGACCAGCACATGTTCACCATAGTAACAATGTAGCACCTCAGGGCTCAGGCCAGTCACACCATGGAAACATACGCTACATGGACAAAAGTATTGGAACACCTGCTCATCCTGATTATTTGATTTGTGTTGGAGCAACTGTCCAGAGAAGACGTTTTATTAGATTTTTATTTTATTAGAATACAGATTAAATAGTATGAAAATGTAAAGTTATAATTATCATGGCAAAAAAGATCATGGTTATCAGTATTCACTATCATGCTATTGATAAAATGTGCTAAAAAAGAAATCCTGTACAGTAACTTAAATCATTTTGCCCAAATTATTTAAGCATATGATCAGCAGCATTAGGAAATTTTTGTTTGCATAAACATACAAATGTATAGTACTGTATAGAACTGTACACATATAAATCATTAAATTTATAATAACATTAAAGGTAAAATTCTGATGTGTCATTGGTAAATAACAAGTGTTGCTCTCAGTAGATTTTGGATATTTTAAGACTCTGCTGCACTGTTATCTCTCTTATAAAAATTGCCCAAATACCAGTGTTTAAGTGTAATCAAGTCCAATCAAATGTCTTAAATCACAACTTTTTTCTTTTTACCCAAGTCTGAGAGTAATATCTATTGTTTTGTTGCACAGGTGTTGTTATAAACTGTTAATGTATAATCAGTAACAAGGATGAGCTTTTTTAAAACACAAATGTGTGATTGCAACATCATTGATTCAGAGGTTTCTTTTTTCCCAATGGTTTTTAAGCGAGACTATACACCAGATGGTTTATTAATCTCAAAGACTTATTGTTTTTTTTTTCATAGACAGTTTTAATTTAGTGGTGTATAATTATTGAATTATTTGCAAGGGCAACCTTTGATAAAAAAAAAAAAATTGAGAGTAATATGGGCATATTCTCTATTGAAAAACTACAAAACAAATGTTTGCTAAGGGCATCCCTTTAGTCAGTAAACATGACTATTAAAAGCCAAATTTGGATTACTTTCATTCCACCTCAAATGCTGCAGCAGTTACATGAATGGAAAAAAGAAATTAGAAAAAAAGAAATATTAACTTGTGAGTTTACATTTACAGAGACATCTTGTCATTAACATTAGCTTTTCAAAAACTACACATCTTGTAACTGCTGGTCTGACACTGTAGAAGGAGACTGTCTCTCTGACTCTGCAGATGGATGCATTTCTAATTCATTTTTTTCACTCTTGTTGTAGTTTTCTCTTGGCATGGACAACTCACCATTCGGATAAAATATTTCATGATAAGATTTTTTTGTCAGACTTTCGGTTTGACTCAACATGGTGTAGGAGCTCTCTGCGGGGTAATTGTTCATTTAACTTAATAAATCAAGGCACCGTTTGTTTGTTTTTTCTTATTTTCTTTTCTCTTATATTTGGTTTAGTTTTACACTATTTCTAGTTTAGTTTTGTGCTATAATGCCTCCTAAAGTGAACAAAACACAGCAAACTACTACACAGGCTTCATCCCCGACTGCTGCCGCTGCGAACACACTGGGGGAAGTGCACGCCCACACGCAGGATCCGATGGACCTCTCGGCGCTGAAGACCGAAGTGGTTGAGGCCGTTGTTGCTGAAATGCAAATGGTTTTATTGGACCATCATTCAAAGTTCAGAGCGGAGCTACACGAAATGTAAGTTGAGTTTTCCAGGGATTTTGCGGCGACAAAATCTGAATTTGTCAACCTACAGAAGACAGAAGACTGGGCAAGACAAGGCATGGAACAATCACTGTCGGTGTGTACGGACGCTGTGGTCACTTTAAAAGGCAAAGTCGAGTTTATGGCCAAGGAGTTACATAAATTAGATGCAAAATGTGAAGATCTAGAGTCTAGATACCGCCGTCAAAACCTGTGGGTTGGTGAGGACTCGGACTTTACGGTAACGGCCTCTAACACTGGAAAACTTTTACAGGAGACCTTCTCTCTGGGTGAATGTCCCCGTGTGGACAGGGCTCATCGTTCCCTGGCTCCCAAACCTCAACCCGGGGGCCAACCCCTGTCCTATTGTAGCCCATCTGCATTATTATGAAGACTGTGTGAACATTCGAGCTAAAACTAGATCCGGCATGATGTTTTCTGTGTTTCCTGATTTTACCGCTAAGGTGGCAAGGGCTTGTGCAGCATTTAACGATGTACACAACCACCTTTGCTCGGTAAAAGAAGTGAAGTACGGACTGTTCTACCCTGAGTGTCTGAAAATAACATACCATGACAGGCATTGCGAGGTTTACGTCACCTGAGGAGGCTGCACGATTTGTTGCTACCTTACTGGGCTAAAAGCTCTTTAGAACTTTAGTTTATAATATATATTTTGGTTACTTTTTGATTGCTTGTTTCGGTTTTTCTTTTTTACATTTGTTTCTATAAGTTTCTTATATACATGGATGTTGAGGGTGCATATCTTTGAGTGCCTATATGGGTATTTTTTCCTGCCTCGTGAGATAGAATCTCAGGGAATCATGTTCAGCTATCGGTGTTGTAGATGTGTGGTTGACTCCTTTTGCACGTCATTTTTACTTAGTTTTGTGGGGGGTTCGGGTGGGAGGGGGCTTTGTTCTAGTGTGACTGTAGGGGAGAGGGTGTATGTGTTTCCAATTTTTTTTTTTTTTTGGTGGGGTCTTTTGGGTCCTACTATCCATCGCAGTTATGCATGGCAGGCATTTCATTTGTTTGCTTTTACAGGTAACCTAGATGACAAGAATGGGTATGGATAATGAAGCTAGCATGAGATTCTGAGCTGGAATGTAAAAGGTTTGAATCACCCAGTTAAATGCTTAAAGATTCTTACTCATAATTTTTTTTACAAGAAACTCATTTAAAAACAATGATCACTCAAAATTAAAATGGTTGTGGATTGGAGATGTTTTTCATACTGGATTTGATTGTAAAACTAGAGGGGTTGCCATTCTGATAAAAATGGGGTACTTTTACAGCAGACAATGTTATGGCAGATGTGCACAGGCAGGTATCTGATCATTCAGGGTTCGTTTGTTAATACTCCAGTACTTTTGATTAATATATATGCTCCTAACATTGATGACACAACCTTTACTAATAAACTATTTAGTTCTATTCCTTTTTTAAATAGGAATGTGTCTTGTCATGGGGGGAGATCTGAATTGCACGATCAACCAGAGTTTAGACCATTCTAAACCACGTACATTAACTTCTTTGCAAATGTCTCAATCTATTTCTGAATTCGTA
This sequence comes from Acestrorhynchus altus, assembly GCA_034509495.1. Lineage (NCBI taxonomy): Eukaryota > Metazoa > Chordata > Actinopteri > Characiformes > Acestrorhynchidae > Acestrorhynchus > Acestrorhynchus altus. The sequence continues at coordinate 13,964,475 of CM067505.1, read as the reverse complement.
TCCAGGTATGGTCTGATAGACCCGTGGAGATTTTACAATCCCAATAGTAAAAATACTCTTTTTACTCTCATCCACACCAGAGTCATTCATGGATCGACTATTTTTTCTTTGATAATTCACTTGTATCTAGAGTTACTGCCATGGAGTTCCATCCTATAGTTATTTCTGATCATGCACTGCTCTTGGTTGATATCAAATTTCCTAATAACCAGTCATCACCACCATGTTGGAGATATAACTCGCTATTGTTATCAGACTCAGAATTCGATGCATTCATTTCGTCCTCTATTGATGAGTTTATTGCTATGAATAAAAATGGCAACACTTCGTACTCCTTGTTGTGGGAAACCCTGAAGGCTTACCTTTGGGGACAAATTATTTCCTACTCTGCTCATGCTAATAAAATTCATAAAAATAAGGTACAATCCCTGTTGTCGCAAATTGGGGAGGTGGATCATTTGATTGCCCCTATTTTATTGAAACGTCATACTGAGCCTCAGGCCGAATTCAATCTCATTACAACAAAGGAGGCAGAAAGGCTACTGTTACATACTCACAGTAATTATTATGAATATTGAGATAAACCATCTAGGTTTCTGGCCCATCAGATAAAGAGGCAGGCATCATCCTGTCTTACTCCCCGCATTGAGGCCTCAGCAAATATTTTACATTCTGACCCTTTTTCTATTAATGCAACTTTTAAGTCTTATTACTGCAATCTTTATCATCATCAAATTATGTCCTCATTTTTGGATCAATTGACTTTTCCTGCTGTCGAGCCATTGAAAGCAGAGGATCTGAACCAACCGTTAAAGTTGGAAGAGATCGTAGGGTCAATTAAAGCTATGCAATCAAGCAGGGCTCCGGGCCCAGATGGTTATCCTGTTGAATTCTATAAAAAGTATATAGACAAGCTGGCTCCCTTGCTTTTGGCAGTATATGAAGAGGTTATAGCTTTCGGTGATCTACCCCCAACCATAAAGTCCTCACTCAGCATTTGGAAAATGTACTCCCAGGCATAATATCAGAGGACCAGAATGGGTTTATTAAATGTCGACAACTTTTCTTTAATGTTCGCTCGCTCCTTAATGTCATTTATTCCAATCACTCTTCCACTTTATCAGAGATTGTAATCTCACTGGATACCGAGAAGGCCTTCGACCGGATCGAGGGGGTGGTAAATAAATTTGATTTCATTCATTCATTCATTTTCCAAACCGCTTATTCCTGAATAGGGTCACGGGTGAGCCGGTGCCCAGCCGGCAACTCTGAGCGCAAGGGCGGGAAACAACCCTAGACAGGGCGCTAATCCATCGTAGGGCACACACATCCACACACTAAGGGCCACTTTAGAGTCACCAATTCACCTATCATGCATGTCTTTGGACTGTGGGGGAAACCGGAGTACCCGGAGGAAACCCACGCGAACACGGGGAGAACATGCAAACTCCACACAGAAACTTCCCAGGTCACCCCACGCGGGGATCGAACCCAGGTCCTTCTTGCTGTGAGGCAACAGCACTATCCACTGCGCCACCGTGCCGCCATAAATTTGATTTCAAAAATAAATTAATTTCCTGGATAAAGCTGCTATATGCATCTCCAAAGGCCAGCGTACAGACCAATACAAATCATTCTGAATATTTCCATTTATGCTGTGGGACCAGACAGGGCTGTCCCCTTTCTCCTTTACTGTTTGCCCTTGCAATCAAACCCTTGTCAATTGCACTTAAATTGCTCGGATCACTTGAAGGAGGAAAACGCAACAGGAATCCGATCTCGCTGCTTACAGGGCTCTCCTTTTGTGATTTTCAGTGGAAGTAACCACTGCCAAATCATCTTTTTACAAGGAGAGACTGGAAGCATTGGCATCTGATCCACGTAAGCTCTTCTCTGTCTTCTCTTCTCTCCTAAACCCTCCTACCCCCCCTGCTCCAACCACCCTCACCCCAGAAGATTTTGTCACCTTCTTTGAAGAAAAGGTTGATAAGATCTGCCAATCCTTCCCACCCTCCCTTCCACCAACTTCTACTCCTCCCACCAGGCACCCTTCTCCTCCTGCATCTCTTTCCTCTTTCTCTCCACTTTCCACAGCTGACATCCTTCATCTTCTCACATCCAACAATCCAACCACCTGTCCCCTTGACCCTATCCCTTCCTCTCTATTCCAGACTATTGCTCCTGACCTTCTTCCTTTCATTACCTTCATCATAAACAGCTCTCTTTCATCTGGTCATGTTCCATCTACTTTCAAAACTGCCAGAGTGGTCCCAATTTTGAAAAAGCCAACTCTTGATGGTTCAAACATTAGCAATTATAGACCAATATCACTGCTCTCCTTCCTCTCAAAAATCCTTGAACGATCTGTCTACAATCAGCTATCTCTCTTTCTCAATCAAAACAATCTACAGGATCCAAACCAATCTGGCTTCAAACCGGCACACTCAACAGAGACTGCTCTCATTGCGGTCACTGAGAAACTCCATGCTGCTAGATCAGCCAAATTATCATCTGTTGTAATTCTCCTCGACCTCTCTGCAGCCTTTGATACAGTAGATCACAAGATCCTCCTGTCAATCCTCGGTAGCCTTGGAATCACTGGTTCTGCATTACAATGGTTTACATCATACCTGGAAGAGCGTTCTTACCAGGTCACATGGCAGGGAGCCACATCAGCTCCACGCAGACTATCCACCGGTGTTCCTCAAGGGTCAGTCCTTGGTCCTCTTCTCTTTTCTCTCTACACTACTTCTCTTGGTAAAGTAATATCTTCTCATGGTTTTACTTACCATTGCTATGCTGACGACACTCAACTCATCCTCTCTTTCCCACCCTCCGACACCCAGGTCTCATCCCGGATCTCAGCTTGCCTCTCTGATGTCTCATCATGGATGGCAGCCCATCACCTCAAACTCAACCCCAGCAAGACCGAACTGCTATTCATTCCTGGTAGCACTGGTCCTCATCCTGACCTTACCATTTCCCTTGAGAACTCACTGGTCACTCCATCTGCTGAAGCACGCAGTCTTGGTGTAGTAGTGGATGACCAGTTATCATTCTCAGCTCATGTTGCAAATCTGACTCGGTCCTGCAGATTTCTCCTTTACAACATTAGGAGAATTCGACCTTTTCTGTCTAGAGAGGCCACTCAGGTGCTTGTTCAGTCTCTTGTCATCTCAAGACTAGACTACTGCAACTCCCTATTGGCTGGCCTTCCTATGCGGACCATCAGACCATTGCAACTCATCCAGAATGCAGCAGCGCGGCTCGTCTTCAATGTTCATAAATTCAGTCATGTAACTCCTCTGCTGCGTTCCCTTCATTGGCTCCCTGTAGCTGCCCGCATCAGATTCAAAACCTTGATGCTGACCTACAAAGCCAAAAATGGACCAGCCCCTCCATACATGATGGCAATGGTCAAAACTCGAGCTGCAACAAGAGCCCTTCAAGCTTCAAGTACAGCTCGGCTTGACCCACCATCCCTCAGGATGCAAGGTAAACATGCATCCAGACTCTTTTCTGTTCTGGCCCCAAAATGGTGGAACGAACTTCCCCTGGGAGTCCGAACAGCCGAGTCCCTCAATGTCTTCAAACGCAGACTGAAGACTCATCTGTTTCAGGAGTACTTAACTCCATAAAGACTTTTTGTTTCAACACGGTCTAAATGTGTGGAATCTCTAGATTCCAGCCTCGTCTACTAGCTAAGGATGTTCTAAGTAAACAGCAAAGCACTTTTGTAAGTCGCTCTGGATAAGGGCGTCTGCTAAATGCCACAAATGTAAATGTAAATGTAAGGAATTTCTTGCTCCGATATTGATTTAAAATTATCTTTATATGCAGATGATTTATTACTATACTAATCCAGTCAAGTCGCTTCCTTCAATAATACTGTCTCTCCTGGATGAAGTTGGATCCTTTTCTGGCTATAAGGTGAATATTCATAAGAGCGAATGCTTTCCCGTTAATACATTGGCAAGGAAGTTGAATCATTCAACTATTCCCTTCAATTTTGCTCCCTCTGAGTTTATGTACTTAGGGATCCATGTCACTTGTACTTTACCCTCTCTTTTTTCATCCAGTTATACCCCTTTACTGAATAATCTTAAAATAGTTCTCCACCGATGGAGAGCTCTTCCATTAACACTGCTGGGGAGAATAAATGCATTTAAAATAACAATTTTCCTCAAATCTCTTTTTTTTTCAGACAATCCTTTATACTTGCCTAATTTTTTTTAAGACTTTAGATCAACTAATTACCACGTTCATCTGGGATGGTAAAATACCAAGAATAAGACGATCCTTATTACAAAGTTTCAGGTCGGACGGTGGGCTTTCCCTTCCCAGTTTTTTGTATTATTACTGGTCAGCAAACATTCACAGGGCGATATACTGGTTTAAGTCACCAGATTTGCAGTGGTGTAAATTGGGGATGGCCGCTTGCTCGTCATCGGGCCTTGCCTTACTTACTTCCCCTTTACAAAGTCATCCATCCATCCATTTTCTGAACCGCTTATTCCTGAATAGGGTCACGGGTGAGCCGGTGCCCAGCCGGCAACTCTGAGCTCAAGGGAGGGAAACAACCCTAGACAGGGCGCTAATCCATCGTAGGGCACACACATGCACACACACATTCACACACTAAGGGCCACTTTATAGTCACCAATTCACCTATCATGCATGTCTTTGGACTGTGGGGGAACCTGGAGTACCCAGAGGAAACCCACGCGAACACGGGAAGAACATGCAAACTCCACACAAACTTCCCAGGTCGCCCCACCTTTACAAAGTCAGACTTCACAATATTCCAGTAATCCTTTAGTAATTTCTAAATTTCTAGCTTCATATATGGTTCCAATTCAGAAGCCATTTTCACTTTAGCTCTCCATCCACGCTGATGCCAATTTGAAATAATCATGCATTTCCCCCAGCTTTGAGTGACCTTTTAGGGTTTGGCATGAGAAGGGTATTACCTCGTTTAAAAAGATCTGTTTAAAATTATCTCCCCCCATGACGTCTATTTAGGTATTTTCAAGCTAGACACTGTGCACTTTCATTATTTCCCAGAGATTCCCGACCCCTAGTGACTCAGCCGTGGGATGAACTTCTATCACCGAATACTTCCCTAAAATCCAATATATCCAAAATATATTCATGCATAATTTCTTGGGACAGACAATCTCTAATCAATATTAAGAAGGCCATGGAGGATGAGCTGGGTATGGTCTTTACAGACGAATGGTGGGACAGGGCTATAAATAGAATACGTTCTAGTACACCCTGTGCTAGGCTTCAGCTAATTCAATTTAAGGTTCTGCACAGGGCTCACTGGTCCAAGAGTCGACTATCTAAGATCTATCCCAATTCTGTTAATGATCAATGTGATAGATGCTCGGCCTCACCTTTTAACTTAAGCCATATGTTTTTTTTGTCCTACTCTTTGCAAATTCTGGTCAGATTTGCTTTTAATTGAAACCTTACATATTAACATAGATGTTTCATCTTCTATAGCTTTCTTTGGCATTAGTAATAATACATTACTAATCACGAGGGCTCAGTCGGCTATCGGATGAACTCCTGTTCACATCTATATTAGCAAGATGTCGTATACTGTGTCTACTGTGGAATTCATAAATGGGACTCATATCTATATGTTGTATGAACTCCTTGATAAAAAAAAGTAAAAATGTTGTAAATTTTGCAATAATTTCATGTATGGAATTTCAGTACTGCACATGAGAGTGGATTCAATCAGAATCTAAAGTATCAGATTCAGTATTTACATTTAATTTAACATTTATGGCATTTAGCAGATGCCCTTATCCAGAGCGATAAAAGTGCATTGCTGTTCACTTAGATATCCTTAGCTAGTAGACAAGACTAGAATCCAGAGTTTCCTCATGCTTAGATGATGTTGAAAACAGATTATCAGATTGTATTGACTAACAAGATTCTGTATAAATCTTTATGGTTAAATACTCTTGAGAGAGATGGGTCTTCAGTCTGCATTTGAAGAAGTATGTTTTTGCTATTCATACTGCCACACATCTGTGGTACATATGATGAGAAAAATCTGATTTTGTAGTTCTGCTGAGTGAACATCATCTTAAGAGAGGACAGGATGTTGGATGATCACCACCCCACTTTATCCTCAATTCAAAGACCATCAATGGAATAGAACACAGTTCCACTGCTCCACATCTCAATGTTGGACTATATACCCTTCTAATCCATGCCTGGTCTTAGACTTGGTGTTTATCTGCTCCAGAGAGTCCTGTTCTATTGTCAGTACTTCTCTACAGGGACTAACAAGATGTTTCAGAGCATTGCACATATGTCAGCAATGAGTGCAGTTTTAAGTATCTGAATGCATTCTTTAGAGGTGTTCACTAACATTTGGACATATAGTGTATGACACAAAGCTGCAAATTTGATGGGCTGATTCACAAAGACAAAAGATCCTTGACAAGAATGCTGGAATTGGTGTCAGAATGAGATTTTTGTCTTCTACACACTGCACTGAGAGTGCATGTAATCCTTCTAATCCTTGAGCCAGAGCTACCCGATAACAGCTAAATTGATCATGATTACTTTGCTCAATATTGAAATTATGATCAGGGGCCAACATTTACTATTGTCTGTTGGAACAGGCCACAGCATTTTACATTTTCAAAATGCATTGATTGTGGCCCATGTTTTCTTCTTCTTGTTTTGTTCTTTAAATAAATAACCACATCAGTTAATTTTTTACACATTCACACTGTCCATCCAGCCTAATCTCCTATTGAAATCATCCACATAAGGTAATCGGATAACCTTATTTAACACCTAAACAAAACCTTAACCCTTATTGTAAACCTAACCTTAACGTATTGAAATGGGGAACCGTTTAATTTTCTCCATCCATTTAATCTGTTAATTTATTTAGTTCATAAACAGCAATGTTGTGTGTATATCAAGGTCATTTGTGTTGTTGGGGGGTGCGCCTGTGTACAAAGCCATTTCTGTGTCCCTGTATATGTGTAAAGATGCTTCGTATATCACTGGAAAAGAAAAAAAACAGTGGCTATGAGGATTTCTTCTCTAAACACGGTTTAGCATAGAAATGAAATGCTGTTAGGTAATAAAAGTTCAGCCGAAGAAGAAGCTGGCTGAACTTCGGAACCTGTGTCTACAATTGGTTCAATGAATTTGTTGAAGCCAATTGGGCAGAATGTCACATCAAAACTGATTTACATAAAAGTCTAAACTTGATTTGTCGCTCTGTTGCTTTGTTGCTGAATCAGGGGTAGAAAACACATATTCCTATAGGAAATGACTGGTTATATTTCGCTCTGTTGCCTGCTAGTGTGAGCATAGTGTGGCAGAACTTGTAGAGAGGAGAACACTTGAGAATGTCTGCCAGGTTTGTCACACACCAGAGGGCACCTCTGAGAGTGTTCCTAAAGGATTCATTTTGGCAAAATCATAGTTTATAAATATTAGCTCATTTGTGTAATGAAAATTGAGAGTTTCCTCAACATTGAACAACCTCAAATGTTTCAACACTGCAGATGTAGTTTTAAACTTTATTAACTTTGTAAAGACTGTAAAACTGCCTAATATGTGATGGTGTTGCCAGTCAGCAATCAGTAGCAGTCATCTTATCAATATACATTCATTTTTATAGTCAATATAGTGGTCATCTGATGTTTTCCTTTTTCTTCTTTGTGTGAAATATCCAGTAGACAAATGATTAAACACTGTTTTATTTGAGGTTTTAGCTATATAGTTCCATTAACCCCCTATGGCACACCTTTGGGGCTGGCTTGTACTTCCTGTCCATTCATGTGATAGTAGGTTATGCTTTACCCAAAGGACATGTTATGGAACACGCTGATATTTCCTGTTCAATATGTAAAACATTCTTGGGTTAAAGACAGAAAGGTATTTGGGACAACTCCTCATGAGCAAACTACTCCAGTTGTCTGATTTGAAGGGTGATTTTCCAGACAGCATGTTTCAGCTCCTTCCAAAGATGCTCAATAGGATTTAGGTCAGGGCTCATAGAAGGCCACTTCAGAATAGTCCAATGTTGTCCTCTTAGCCATTCTTGGGTGTTTGTAGCTGTGTGTTTTGGGTCATTATCCTGCTGCAAGACCCATGACCTGCGACTGAGACCAAGCTTTCTGACACTGGGCAGTGCATTTCTCTCTAGAATCCCTTGATAGTCTTGACATTTCATTGTACCCTGTACAGATTCCAAACACCCTGTGCCAGATGCAGCAAAGCAGCCCCAGAACATAACAGAGCCTCCTCCTTGTTTCACAGTAGGGACAGTGTCCTTTTCTTAATGTGCTTCATTTTTCTGTGAATGTGTCTTGCCAAAAAGTAAAATTTTTGTCTCATTTGTTCATAGGTCATTCTCCCAGAAGCTTTGTGGCTTATTAACATGTTGTTTGGCAAATTCCAGTCTGGCTTTTTTTATGATTTTTTTCAACAGTGGTGTCCTCCTTGTCCTCCTCATCTCTCTTTAAGTCCACTTTGGCTCATACAATGACAGATGGTGCGATCTGACACTGATATTCCTTGAGCTTGAAGATCACCTTTAAGTTTTCTGGTTTCTTTTGTTACCATTCGTATTATCCTTTTCTTTGATTTGTCATCAATTTTCCTCCTGCAGCCATGTCCAGGGAGACTGGCTACAGTCCCATGGATCTTAAATTTCTGAATAATATGTGCAACTGTAGTCATAGGAACATCAAGCTGCTTGGATATGGTCTTATATCCTTTAACTTTAACATGGTTGTCTATTATTTTCTTTCTAATCTCCTGAGACAACTCTTTCCTTCGCTTCCTCTGGTCCATGTTGAGTGTGGTACACACCATGTCACCAAAAAGCACAGTGACTACCTGTAGCCCTATATATAGGCCCACTGATTGATTACAAAATTGTGAACCCTGTGATGCTAATTAGTGGACATAGCTTGATTTGGTCATATTATTTTCAGGGGTACCATCATTTTTGTCCAGGCCTGTTTAAAGAGATTACTTGTAACAAAATAATTCTGTTGAACCACAGTTCACAATTAATGTTGGATTTTCATTTGCTCATTTTCATAGAATTTTTATTTATTATTACTTTTGACAGATTCAAGTTATTTCTGTGACCATTGTAGATTTTTCTTTCATTAACCGAGGGGTACCAACAATTTTGTCCATGTGTATATTGCATCAGCCCCCTCATGAGGACTATGCACAGCTGTAGTAGCAATACAGGATCATCACGGTGTTGAAACTGCTTCTTTATGACTGTCCTCAACATTAACTTTTATACAAAACACTTCATTAACCTCAGCAATGGAAGATTATGATTACATGTACTCCAGTGTCATGAAACCATGTATTTATGTGATGCAATATAATTTTATCCAACAAGCTTTTAACTTTTTCTATTGTCTCTAGATAAAAGAGAAATGACGGTTCTTACATCTGTAGGGGTGGAAAAGATTTTTCTGATCTACAGACCTCTGATCTACTGGCTCACACAGACAGGAGCACATGTGTATATATAGATGATAGTTACATATGGGTCTAACTACTATTATATTTAAATCACATTATAATAAAAATTTAAACATTTATGATTTATTTTTGCAAGGGATATGAGCCCCCGATATCTAATATTAGCCAAATGACAATTGATGATTGCAGTTAATTTTAATTATATACAGTTAATTTAAGCGACAATGAATGGTAATTATGATTAAGATCCAGTTAAATATGCAGCCCTATCTTCAGCCTACTTTTGAATTGAATGTTCTGAGGATGCATTGTGATCAGTATAAGGGTCAAGCTTATTCAAAGGAGCATATAGTGGGACACAGTGAGAAACAATAGTACATGGCACTTTAGTCTTCAAGGCAGTTTTTGGTGCTGATACCTTACTAGACAGTCTGACTGTAATGTGCAAGGTGCTCTCAGGCAAAGGTTTGTTGTTGGAGTTTCACCGCACTGACCTTGGCAGCCAGAATCATTGTTCAGCAGGAGAAACAAATGCAATGAATTTCCTTTTTAATTCCACACAGTGCATTCTGAGTGGCAGCAATCAGAGGAAAAGTATTAGCCAGGCTACCCGAAACTATTTAGATGCTGTCATATCTGTTCCAAATCATCTTGATTACTACGGGAGGAGCCACCACTGCTTCAGAGGAAACCTTTGTCATGACAGTGAAGTAGCCACCTGGTTGTGTGATTCAAGCAGATTTACAGCTTTCAGCTATGCCAAGCACTAAATTGTCTACAATAGAAGATGCTGCAAAACAGAGAGAGTCTGCAATGTCTTACACTGGTGTCTGGTAGGGAAAAATGTTCAGATGTTTCGGCTTTCAAACTGCCTGCTTACCTATCAGTAAAGGGGAGGAAATGCACTGATACAAAGTACATGTATCACAGTACACAGGAGGCACAGTAGATTAATTAACATTGCAGTATAACTGTGATAACATATGGTCATTGAATTGATTGTCAGGCCACATCTGAAATGCTGACATGGTTTATGATGTTAATAACATATACAGTGGGGTGCGAAAGTTGGGGCAGCCTTGTTAATTTTCCTAATTTACCTTTATAAATCATTGATTGTTTGGATAAAAAATTCTGTTTAATATATCATATAGGGGACAAACACAGTAATATTTGAGAAGTGAAATGAAGTTTAGATGGTTTACAGAAAGTGTACAATAATTGATTAAACAAAATTAGGCAGGTGCATAAATTTGGGCACTGTTGTCATTTTATTGATTTCAGAACCTTTAGAACTAATTATTGGAACTCAAATTTGGTTTGGTAAGTTCATTGACCCTTGACCTCCATATACAGGTGACTCCAGTTATGAGAAAGGGTATTTAAGGGGGGCAGTTGTAAGTTTTTCTCTTCTTTGCATTCCTTAATTTCCCTGAGGGAACCCTCCCAAGGGATCAATAAAGTTCTATCCTATCCTATCCTATCCTATCCTATCCTATCCTATCCTATCCTATCCTATCCTATCCTATCCTTCTCTGAAGAGTCACAGCATGGGAGTCTCAAAACAACTTTCAAATGACCTGAAAACAAAGATTGTTCACCATCATGGTTTAGGGAAATGTACAAAAAGCTATCTCAGAGATTTCAGCTTTCAGTCTGCACTGTGAGAAATATTGTGAGAAAAAGGAAGACCACAGGCACAGTTCAAGTCAAAGCTTGAAGTGGCAGACCAAGAAAATGCATGGAGGAAAAAGAACACAGCACTCCAAGAAAAACACCTGCTACCTACAGTAAAATTTGGTGGTGGTTCCATCATGTTGTGGGGCTGTGTGGCCAGGACAGGGACTGGGAATCTTGTTAAAGTTGAGGGATGCATGGATTCCAATCAATATCAGCAGATTCTGGAGACCAATGTCCAGGAATCAGTGACAAAGGTGAAGCCGCGTAAGGGCTGGATCTTCTAACAAGACAACAACCCTAAACACTGCTCAAAATCTACTAAGGCATTCATACAGAGGAGCAAGTACAACATTCTGGAATGGCCATCTCAGTCCCCAGACCTGAATATTATTGAAAATCTGTGGTGACACGTAAAGTAGAGCTGTCCATGATTGGAAACCATCAACCTGAATGAGCTAGAGATGTTTTGTAAATAACAATGGTCGATAATACCTTCAGCCACAATCCAGACTCTCATTAGAAACTATAGGAAGCGTTTAGAGGCAGTTATTCCTGCGAAAGGCGGATCTACTAAATATTGAGTTTATTATTTATGCACCTGCCTAATTTTGTTTAGACAATTATAGCACACTTTCTGTATATCATCTAAACTTCATTTCCCTTCTCAAATATCACTGTGTTTGTCCCCTATATGATATATTTAACAGTTTTTTTATCCAAAAAATCAATGATTTATAAACGTAAACCAGGAAAATTAACAAGGCTGCCCAAACTTTTGCACCCTACTGTAGGTGGACTGAATAAAGCCCAGTTTCCCTAAAGCAATGCCTCTTACCTAACATCTTGTAAACAGTGCATTTAGGGAATATGTTAAAGTCTATGCCCAGTAGAGTTTGCACATATGTGGAGCTGGAACCTGCATTTTGTTGCTGATGTTTTGTATCATCATTTAAAGGAAGCGGAATTACTCTTTTATTACTATTCTGTAATATTTACTAATAAGAGCTAAGGTTGTTCAAGGCTTATTAATGTTTGATCAATAAGCTTCATCCCACATTTGAGACTCCACTGCCACCTTTTTCAATGTTTAACCTGCATGGACTTCCATATTAACACTGAGCTTGTATCCTACTCACACTTCCATTCTCAAATAACTAATCACCCATTTACACTGCATGCTCCCACTACTAGCTACACTTCTCTATTGTTCTACAACTTTCTATGCCTTATGTCAGTGCTATCTGATGTTGACAAGAGGAGGATGGGTTCCCCTTTTAAGCCTTGGCTCCTCTCAAGATTTCTTCCTCCTAGCCTGAGGGAGATTTTCCGTGCCACTGTTGCCTGCTGGCTTGCTCAATTGAGGCTTGGACCTGGATTTCTGTAAAGCTGCTTAAAGGTTATGTTTTGGTGTACATCAGGGTATATAAGGTTAGACAAAGAGTATATATATATATATATATATATATATATATATATATATATATATATATATATATATATATATATATTAATCTGGCCTACACTTAAACCTTGTAGAGCTGAATTTTAGATTTTAGCTGTTAAAGAGGAGACTGAAGGGAGTAACCCCCCGAAACAAACACCACTGGAAACAGGCTACACTGAAAGCCTGGAAAATCATTACAAAAGAACGATGCAAAGGTTCAGTGATGTGATATATATATTCACCAACCAAAATCACAAATTAAAACACCTGTTTCATGTTTTGTAGGTCACCTGCTTGCCATCAAAACAGCTCTGTCAAATTAAGGCCTTGAAACCAGATGACATACCAGCAATGGAAAATGTTCTGACATAGTCATCCAGCCATCACAATTTGACCCTTGTAAAAGTAGCAGAGATCCTTCAAATATTTCAAATACATCAATTTCAAATGCCAACTGTTCATTTCTTGTCTAGTATATCCCACCTCTTGACATGTGCCAATTCAACTAGATGATCCATGTCATTCACTTTTACTTTACTTTACTTCACTTCTCTTCAGTGGTTTTAATGTTATGAATCAGGCATAACATTAAAACCACTGATGTGAAGAGACTTGAAGTGAAATTCAGCATGCACTTTGCTGAATTAATAAAAAAGTCCATTATAATATTGTTAAAAGATATAAAGATATTATATTGTATTATATTTTTGAAATTTGAAATTCACTTCTTTGTTTTAGGTCAAAGCCATTCTGCTGTAGTGGGTAGGGAAGGGCAGAGCTATTAGTGACTATAGTGACTTAGGTTTTTCCATTTTAAGTGTTTGAGAATGAGTAATACTTAGTTTATGTAAACAACCACTACATGTCTATACTAAAACTAATGTAAGTTTCACTTACTACATGTGAACAATTCAGCAAAAGCAGCATGGACACAAAGGTTACCATCCATAACAGATGGATGAACGTGTTAAGGTTCCCTATCAAAGCCTTAGTTAAACTAATGCAAAAATACAATTCTTTGTTCAGTACAGTTTAATGCTGTTTAAATGAGAAAAGCTTCATCTGTAAAAATACATGGATTGAAATGAAAATCGGCAGAAAAGAAGTCTACAAAGTGCAAGATTCATCCCAATGATTCTCATTGGAACAATATTCAGATGGTGTAAATTATTGTTACAGCCACCAAGAATGGGACTGCGCTGCCCTGGTCCTGGAGCTCTACCTTCCTGCAGATTTTAGATACAACCCTAATCCCCCCACCTGCTCTGACTAATTACTTGTAGAAGTTCTGACTTCAGATATTATTGATTGGCTGAATGGGTTGTTTTAGATTTGGATTTGTATGAGTTGTAAGGTAGCTCTTCATGAGTCGGGTTGGTGACCCCAGTCCTAAAGTAACAGTTAATTATTTAAGAAGTTAATTATTTGACTTATGCATAAGCATGTGGGATGAAATTTCTACAGGAATCATTAGAAAATTAGAAAAAGACAGTAGCCTTACTAGGATCCCACCTTGGATGGGCAGCTATGTTCAACATGGAAATGTGTTGATAGCAGTTTAAACAAACTGTGGTATCTCAGCTTACCCAGACAGTACTACTGTAGAGCAGGGCTAGTGTAAGTTGACCACTGAAAAAATGGGATATGAAAGGACCTTCCTATCTAAATCATATTTTACTTGAATCTGTTTAACTACATACAAGTACATTATATTTTACTCCACACCCATTTGTGACCTTTTCTTTCCTACTGTGTCTAACTCTCCACAGTCTTGCATCATAAGATGGTGCTGTGCTTCTTATATTAGCATTAAAGTTAATCCCTGCCCAGGGGGTCACAATACAAAGCCAGTACTTCTCCGATCCTTGTATCATTCAAACAACAATTACAAATTGCAACAAACACAACTAAGCATTTCCTTCTTTTCTTGTTTTTAAAACTACTATGGTTGATTATGTGACTATTTGACTATCAGTGTAGAAACTAAAAAAAATTCAAAGACAGTCTTGCCAACATGAGCCTCTGTTTGAATTGTTTTCAAGTGAAATGTTTTCTTATTTGTTGTAATAATGTATGATGTTCATGAAAGAATTGGGTTCAGGTGTGTAGTCACCGTGTTTCCTATGTATTATTTATCATTACCCATTTTATTACTCAGCTTCTCGTCACACTAACAATGCCCCAAGCTGTGACAATATCCTCAGAACAGAGTATCACAGCCAGATGTCTCTGCCCTCTTTATTACTCAACTCCATCACTGAAGCAAATTACAGAAACAGTATGGTTACTTCGTGCTTCAGCACATTAGAGCTTTGTGGGACACTTGACTTCAAAGATTAAACACAAACAATTTAAAACACATATTTTGTCTGAAAAATCTTTGCACAGAATGTGTCCTGTAAAAATGACTCAAATAGTTGTGCACTGTGGAAAATGTCTGATAAATAAATTTAAACCACATGCACTCTCCTCAAAGAAAAAGGCCTAGGCTAATTGCAGGTTTTAGATAAATGGGCATTTCTAACAATCCTTAAAAAAAAAGAAGGAGCAAAGTGCAGCAACAACCGGGTGTAAGTTAACATAAAAGAACTGTGTTATGCCCGTCTAAAGTAGAAAACTTAAAACGGGCTAACACAGACAATATCTTTGGGATAAATTACATCACATTAAATGACAATGTGCTTTTTTGAATACCGTTAGAATACGTTTCATTAATCCTGGATAAATGGATTTAGTGCAGGTTGTGTACTGTTATATTCATAGATTAAAGAAGCATTTTTATGTAGTATTTTTTATGTGCAATCACTGGCTCTATTGTGTACATTCTAACATAATCCATATTATACATATTATAAAAAATGTCTTGAAGTATTGCAATATTATATTTAAGTCATGACAGATTAATAGCCTAAATTTGAGAACATTTCTTTTTATTTTTGTTACAGTGCTGTAATATATGGACAGCCTACTGGCTATGCAGCAGACAGGTATAGGAGGCATTTTCAGTTAGATGCCTACGAGACAGCTGACATATGAAATATAAAAGAGAGGCGTGCCCAGCAGCTTTGACTGAATGTACGTCATACCATTGTGACTGAGAATCCGTGGGGAATTCAGCTGAAAGTGCAAGCCGAGCTGTCTGATAAGGCTTACTCATATTATCTGCAGCTACCTGGAGTTCACAAATTTCAGAGTTCACTTCAATACCATGCGCTGATGTCTTGATTCAGAACAGATTTTGAGACAGCAAAAAAGCAGTAGCTGCTTTATGCTATTATGATATTTTCAGGGTTTTTTTTTTCAGTATTTTAGAGGTTCAGTCCTCTTAAACACCTGATCCACCCCATGAAGAGCTTGGTAAACATAGCTGATGAGCTGTATTAGGTGTGGACTGGACTGGACTTCACCACCTCCTTAATCAGCAGTATTTGAGTTGAAAAGTTGAAAAAAACTTGCAAGGATTTTACTCCCACTTATTGCCTTCTCCTTACTTCAGTTTAGCTCTGTATTTGAATTTGTGTTATTGAAATAGGCAACTAACCTTTCATTTAAGAACTCAAAATACCAATTTGTCACTTAAAGAACAAAGCATATTATTTATCCTGTGACCACTGATTAAATACTGTAAGTGTACTAGTATTGCATTTAAATGTTCTGTGACCTTCTTGCAATTAATCATGTCCTGCCATCCACTGGTGGCACTGTTCTACCAAATGCACATAACCCAACCTTTCATGTACAAGAACAATAGAGACAATCATGCAGCTTTTTACTGTTCAAACTCTAATGATGAAGTAATTAATAAATGGAAATTAACACAGAAGGCTAAGAATGTCACTTTCTTCCTATACTTATGGGTAAGGTAATGGTTAGAGTTAGGTTTAGGTTAGGTTCAGGTGGTACACTGTAAATACACTGCTTAATTTATAACATTCTCAGTTCAAATCATTTAATATCTGCATCTAAACATTGCATCTATAATTACTGTACATGCACACGAATCAATATACATTAGTATATATTGTATGACTCTGGAAATGCTCTCTGAGTTACATATGCACAGATTCCTCTTGAGACCAGATTGGATGTAACACTGCCCCATGCACTGTATGCATATACTAGTGCATCTAAAAAAAATTGAATACTGTGAAAATGGTATTTGATAAATTAATTCAAAAATTAAATTGTCATTTCAGATTCTTTAAATTGAAATGATATATTTCATGTTTTGTGTTGATACTGTTAGTAATCAATTCAAATATGAATTCTGATATTTTGACATTTTGAATTTCTGGTTTTCATGAGCTGTAGGCCATACTAATCAGCAGTAAAACAAATTAAGCAAACAAACAAAAAAAGTTTGAAATGTCAATGAATATAAAATTATGAAAATTTATCTTTCACAGATTTTTAACAATGTTTAAATGTTTTGAGATGCCCTAGTGTATACACATGGACACAATTTTGCCTGCTTTCAGATTTTTGCATGTCACATAGACATTTTTGTTGTTATATCTGCAGTAGCTACATTGTATAGACAAAGTATTGGTCACCCAGTCTTTTATTGTTTCTCCTGAAATTAGTGGTATTAAAAATCATCCTACTTTTGTAACTCTCTACAGCCCAGTTAATGCTTTCTGCTAGATTTTGGAGCATTGCTGTGTGGATTCAGTAACAAGTACATTAGTGATGACAAGATTTTGGATGATCACCAACCTACCTCATTCTCAATTCTCCAGCTCATCCCACAAATACTGAATGGAGTTCCATCATTCCGGAGAACACAGTTCCACTGCTACACACCTCAATATGAGGGGGCTTCATACCCCTCTAACCCACACCTTGCATTACGCATGATGCCAATAGGTTCATGTTTATGTGCTTCAGATAGTCCTGTTGTATTGGCAGTACTTCTCTGCAGGGACTAGAGAAGCTGTAGATATCTACTGTGACTCTGTTCTGATACCTTTCATAAAAGCTTTGATGCAATTTTAGATTTGGTGATTGAGAAGACCACAAAGCATTTGATTACACAGTAGTGTTCAATAAACCGCTCTTGAATTTGTTTTTCAGAGTGTATGGGGACATCATTATCATGGAATATAAGAGCATCATGAGGAAACAGTGTTTGCACCACAGGGTGCACCTAGCCCTGTGAAATAGCCACATATACCTTGGCTGTCATACAGGTCTACAGAATAATCATCTGATTTAACTGCTGCAAGATGGCTTCCATTATCAATATGGATCAAACACCATGTTTAACAATTGGCAGTGAAAGTACTTAAATTCTGCATCTGTATCTGGGGAAAAAAATAAAAGAAGATTTGCCAGACAATATTACAAGATTTCTACTGCTCAAGAGTCTGGGTTCTGTGCTCCTTACAATAAATTATGTGTCTATATGTGCTGACCCTGCTTACAAGGTCTTCAAAGTGAAAGCCCTGCCATAAGGTCCAACCTTGAGAGGCTTAAAATAGTGTTGTTTCTTTTAAAAAATGGAAATGTTGATTCAATTTTGTGGTCATTTCTGAGATGTGTGAGTGGTGTTACACAACTGCACTATATAGACAGCTGTTCATCTGATGTTCCTTCTGAAGTAAAGGCATCAACCCCCAGGAACCCTGGAGTAATTGGAACAATTGTGTAAAGCAATCCCACTTTTGACAAAATGCCCTTATGTTATGAAAATTATATGCCACTTTAAATTATACCATAACACATACATTAAAGATGTATGGACTACATTTGTTGTTGTATTAGTCATGATAACGGAATTTTGATTCTTTTAAGTGTAGTATCACAAGGAACCATGTAAAGCCATACTTTTGCATAGAAACATTCAGTCTGTAAGCCTAGATAATGATTGAATGAATAAGACCTAGTTTTGGACTAAACTTCAGTTTTTGTGGTGAAAAACCCATTAAATTGTTTTTGTCTAGACCTAATCTGGGGTTCATTAAACTTCCTCCAAATGGACAGAGCTAAATAAAATCAGATTTTTACAGCTTAACCACCAAATAGCTTTGATGTAATAAAATAAAGCGATATTAAATTTTAAAACATTTTCCCCAAATTTAACCTAAAGTGGTTCCTCCTTAAAGCAGTTTTAGATGAAAACAAAATCAACAAAATCAATACTTTGTTTCTGTGGGTTAATAGGGAGCTGCCCCTTCTTCCTGCTGTAACAGCCTCTACTATTCTGGGAAAGCTTTTCACTAAATGTTATAACATTTCTGTGAGGATTTGACTGCATTCAGCAGCCAAAAATGTGAGGTCAGCTACTATGTTGGATAATTAGTTCTGGATCATGCCATTGCCACTGTCAAATTGTTTTGGATGGAGTTTTGCTTAACCAGAGCTTGGTTCCACTGCTCCACAGTATAACGCTGACCCTTGGCATTAAGTATAGTGACCTTGGGCTCATGGTCAGCTGCTCCAGACCACCCTATTCTATTGGCAGTGCTGTTAAAGAGAGATGAACAAATCAACAAAATCAGACTTGTATAGGCTGAAAGGTGCTCTTTAGAGTACTTGAATGAACTAATTAGATAGGATGTACGTTCATACATGAATAATTGAAGATTCTGATGTATTTTTTTACAATTTATGAGACTGGACAGATTTAAAAATAAATAAATATAATTTCTGTGGCCAGTGCACCTACAATTCAGGTAATAGTTTCTTTTTTTTTAGAATTGCTTGTTGCATCAAATTGTTCTCAAATTCATTATGCAGTACATCATTTGTATTTTTTTTATTACTTTCTGCTAATCAACAGAAATGACTCAATATTATACTGTGAGTTGATTATTTCAAAGTTACACACCTTTTACTTGAGGTATTTTCTGCTTATTCACACATTTGTGATGGTCTCCCTATTTATTAAAACTATCTGAAGAAACTCCAGCTGATTTCTTAACAGGGAACAGATTAAGTGTAGGGTTTGAATTAAATGTAGTTTTTAAGTTTCAAGTAAGTTTAAGTTTATGATTAAATTCAATTTTGTATAATAGGAACTGTTACATATAATGTAGAGTTCAGTTGCATTTAATAGATATTAAGGTGATGAATGTCAATAAATTTAATCAAAGTAATGATAAGTTGATTATGTATAAAGCATCTACAGCAGATACCATATTTAATATTATTAATTGGGGCATGACGATATATTGATATTTATATTGATATTGGAATATATATTGCATCCAAAAAGTATTCACAACACTTCACCCTTTGCACCTTTTTTTATTTTACAACCTTATTTAATTCATTTTGTCCCTCATAATTCTACACACAATAGCCCACAATATAAGTGAGAAAAGTTTATTTGAAATCTTTGCTAATTTATTCAAAATGTATGTAAAAATATTACATGTACATTTTTTCACAGTACATGTACTTGTTGGTGTGCAACCAATTTTAGATATCTCCAGAGAGTTCAAGTTTGGACTATGGCTATGGCTGGGCCACTCAAGGACATTCACAGTCAAAGCCATTACTTTGTTTTCTTGGATGTGTGCTTAGGGTTATTTTCCTGTTGGAAGATAAACCTTCTTCCCAGTGTGAGGTCCAGAGCACACTGGAGCAGGTTATTTTTAAGGATGTCTCTGTACACCATTGGGTTCTTGGTCACATCCCTGACTGAGGCCTTTCTTCCAAAAACACTCAGTTTGGTCAGGTGGCCAGTTTTAGGACGAGTCTTGGTCCTTACAAACTTCTTCCATTTACAGATGATGGATCATTGGAACCTTCAATGCAGTTCCTCAGATCTGTGTCTCAATACAATCCTCTCAGAGGTCTACAGACAATTCCTTCCTAAACAGGTGTGTGTGTGTCTTTCCAAATCACTTCCAATCAACTGAATTTACCACAAGTGTACTCCAATCAAGGTATAGAGACATCTGAAAGATGATCAGTGGAAACAAGATACACCTGAACTCAATTTTGAGTGACATGGTAGACTGTGAATGCTTATGTATGGTATATTTATGTGTTTTATTTCTTTTTATAAATTTGCAAAGATTTTTCAAACAAACTTTTTCTTACTTTGTCATTGTGGGGTATTGTGTGTATAATTTTGAGGGTGAAAAATTAATTGAATCAATTTTGCAATCAGGCTGTAATATAAAATGTGGAAAAAGTGAAGCTCTGGGAATACTTTCTGGATGCGCTGTAAACAGTGATCAGACTGAGTGATTTATTCAAATGTTTAAAATCTTGAAATAATGTTCTGCTCTGTCCCCTGCTCTCATCTCCTCCTCTACTCTGCTTCCCTCCACTCCACTTACATTCTCACTGACACATATTGGATTTCATAGGGTGTCTGCATTTTTTCACATTGTCTTTCACATATATCCTGAAATATATTGAATATCACCATTCAGCTAAAATATATCAGGATATTATTTTTGTCCATTTTGTCAATGGGTGAGAAATTAAGAAATTAAGTTCCTATTCAAAAGGTACATGTATATTTATTATTTATTTGAATTTTATTATGAATTGCATTAATAATACTTTTTATGAGCCACACTCAATATTAGTAAAAGCACAAGATAGGTTTATGATAAGAGCATATTGTATAGCCAGTACATCTCTCTACTCGTTCCAATGTCCTTGGACCCAGCTGACAGCTAGTACCCATTGTAAGGAAGCGCTTCTCTGGAAGTACATTAAAGATTCATGTGCTTCAATCTAGCAGTGTATTCTCATGTAAAACCCTCAATTGAAGGATGTGTTATATCATCATCTAGCACCCCTTCATAAATGTAATTCTGTAGTTCTGTTCCCCTTTGATTATGTAAGAAATCATCACCACAGGGTTGTTAGTATTTCTCTCCTTGTCGTCTTTGTCGTGCTGAGAGAGGAAGACAGAAGTTGATTAAATAAAATGTTCCATTTCCTCTGATGCTTTTAGTGAGAGTGGAATGAGAAGATGTAATTTAATGTTCAAATGATGGCTTGCACTCAAAAGTATTTGACTTCTTGACACGGTCATTTTGTTTATTTTTCCTTCTGTATCTCGGGCTACTTGAAAGATAAGTGTTGTTGATTTCCTAAAGTGAATAAATATGCTCCTGGTTTACTTCAGAGAAATAAAGAGACTGATTGTTTAGCCAGTCTAGTCACCAATGGCCATAACAATGTCTGTAACCATCTTTGGCAACTGGTGAGTATTTGATACATGCTACAGTTCTAAACTTCCTGCCCAGTCACCACTATTAGAAATTTAAAGTATGCTGCATACGATACTTGTTTGGCTTGGTGGATGGTGATTTTAATCTGTCAGCATACAAACTGACCCTGCTCAAGTGTGCAAGCTCCATCTGCATGGTGGAGTGGGCCCTGGTGGCTGTGGCTGGCCTTCTATTCCCAGCAGTACTTTATAAGAGGCTACGCCTGAGCCAGCTAAATATCAACTCATTAGCTCAGGCAAATGGAACTGCTGTAAAAAATAGAATACTGAATCCATTTAAGCCTGTGTGAGAAGAAGTGAGAATGCATAAGAGGACAGTGGAAATCATTTTCCCAGCAATCTTCTTGTGGTCTTTTTTTTTTTTCTTGTCTCAGAGCTCGTTGATCCCGTCCTTGGTCTGTCCTTGTCTTTTCTTCACTTTAGCACACTTTGCACTCCCTCTCTGTCTCTATTTCTTTCTCTCGCCTTCTGTCCCCTCATAGGACAAACGTCCTTCATTTTCTTCTATAAGCTTGCTCTCTATGTCTGTACTGCAGCCCCTGTCATCCCTGTCTACCTTCCTCACCTTCCGGTCTGCAGTTTCCTGAAAAAAAAGCAAAAATGTGCTGATTTTTGCTCCCACACAACTCCCTCCGATTATTTTAAATGTAAATAAGTCAGTGATTGTTGAACATTCTTAAGCAAGGTCACAGTGATGCCTGTTGATTTCTTTCCTTGTGCTGCTGAATATGTCAGGGACAAGCTTTGAGTGTGTGTGTGTGTGTGTGTGTGTGTGTGTGTGTGTGTGTGTGTGTGTGTGCCCGGACTCACTATATTCTATATAGATCAGGTAGCGCCTCAATATTGCCAGTTCTTTATTTATTCTGGAGCCTTTTTAACCTCCAAAACATGCATGTCAGCATGTGGAAAATTGTGGTTATGACCCATGAAATTAAATATATAGTGTTAGGACTGACCAAAGTATATTTTTGGACACATGGTTCCATTTTTTTTCCTTTAACAAGACTGCTTTGGGTCAGGGCTGGTCTCTGGCACAGTCTGGCTTTCAGAAAATGACTCGCATGCAAAGGAGATGCGTGAGGTAATGTGTGCATAGTGCAATAAATTGAAATGCAACACTCTTCATTCTGACAGAGGAATGGAAAGCAGCATCGTGGACCAAATGAAGATGCCTGTTTATGAAATGACAGAACTGATTTTGCCACTTGTGCATCAAATAGAGGAATGGCCATTTGCAACCAGTAGCTAATGATGGCGTTTCTTTACACAAGCAAATTGCGATGAAATGATAATTAAGCACCCTAAAAGAGGACTTGTGTGCCGAGGCATGCCCAGGGTATAGTTTGAAGGCTGGAACATTGGTATGTGAGTGAGCACTACTCTAGGCTAGTGCACTCCGCCTCATCACTGAAGTGAGGGACAAGGCTAGACCTGAATGAGAGGAAGCCATTTTCAGCCTGCATGAAATTCTATCACTGTCAGACCTAGAGACCTGGAGTGCCATTAAAAAAACAGTTTTGTGTTGACAGAATGCTATTTTTGGGGGGCTTCACAATGTGACAGCAAAAGCTTATCTTTGGAGATGTTTTTCATTGTAAAATCTGATGAAAATGCCTTTTGATATTGTGTTTTTACCTTTTGATGTGTGATTTCCTTGAATATTGCTGTGCTGTTTCTATTAGTTCTAGGTCTTCCTTGCAGACCATACAAGTGAAAACATTTTTATGAAAATCTAATTTCTTTAGAGCCTAGGGCTCTATTACTTATAGGATGCAGAGGATACAGACAGAATCACAAAACTGGGGCATAAAATGGATGTCATGTGAAAAGGTGAGGACACCCCATGAACACCTTTGACTTTTTTAACATATTTAAGGGGGGATAATTTAGGACACAACATTTATTGCTACATAAAATGCCTAAAATTAGAATCAGGCGCAGCATATCAGCTGCAAAAATTAGGCCATAATTAGAGGGGATGTTGGTGGAGCCTGTCTTATTTAAACTTCAAACATTAGGTTGGTTTTCTCTAGATTGTTGGTGTAACCATGGCAAGATCCAAATAGCTCTTTGAGGCCTTCAGAAAGAAGGATGTCGATGCAAAAAATTATTTACAAGAACATTTCAAACAACTGCCAACATGGCCAGGGCTTGAAGAAAATGTAAGATAGTCTGTAAAGAGACTGACAAGAAGTTTGCATTGAGGAGTGGGAAGAACTTTCTTACAGTCTGTCAGGGATTGGTGAATTTCAGGGAACTGAAGAGACAGAAAAGCGGAAGTACTTACAGGGATTGAGAGTTTAATTAAATAAACACAAAACAAACCAAACATATGAACAAAACAACTCAACTAACATAACGTATGATTTCCAACGAGTAGACATGAAGACAAGTAGAAACGACAAGACAAGAATTCTCACTCCGTCTGACTGGAACGAGGGGATTATTTACACAGAGAACAAAGGACACACCAGGAACATAATCATGACTTGGTGAGGATAGAAATAAGACATCGATGCAAATGGGTGGAGGCAGAACATGTGCTCAGAAGCATGTGGGGAGATAAACAAAACAAAGCAAAGACAGGAGATAACCAGGACAGATACACGACAAAGTCAACACTAGAGACTGGTAGATGGTTATAGGAAACCTCTGAAGAAGATGGAGGAAATACCAGCTCTTTGGGCTTAGAGGTCCTATCATAAATTGCATTTATATTACTTAGATTTTTACAATGATTTTCAAAAGACATTTATTTAATTGTATGTGTTTAATTATTTCATTCAATAGAGTCCATGTGTATAAATATGTTAAAACGTCAAAGGTATTCATGGGGTGTCCTAAACTTTCCACATAACAGTAGGATGGAAATGTGTAAAATGAGAATAAAAGCATTATGTATTATCCAAAACCTTAATTTGTTCTTTAAGCACCAGAACACTATACCATAGATTTTATTAATCAGGGCAATGGCTTTTCTGTATCTTTTGCCAACATGCTATAGATTAGACAAAAAGAAAAACATGCTTAATCCAAAATACACCTTAAGAGTAGGGCAAAATTAAGCTCAAGCCAGATAATAGCATTGTTGGTTGCAAGGAGTTATATGTATCACTTAAATGAAGAGCTTACATCTTTTCATCATGTAAAGAACTGTAAAGACAGAGCCACACTGCCAATTAACACATGGGGTCGTTATCAGACATGTTTGCCCTGGGTTTTGGATCACAGTGATGCAGTTCTTAGATCCATGACTTTGATTATTGACTATTACTGCAGACTATTTGTTTGTGCATTTTGTAGACCTATATAAACATAATTATATTTGAATAACCAATTCAATAAATAATTGAATTAAAATACTGTGCCATTATACTATTGTTTTTATATTTGTAGTATATTTGTAATGTACTGTACATTTTAGTTGTATGTGTAAACATGACAATTCAAAGTAGGGATGTGACGAAGTTCGAATTCAAATTCGATGACATTCGAACTTCGATGATTTTTAGCAAATTTGAGGGCCAATTTTACCCAAATGCGGATTTGAAATCGCTGCTGGTATATAAACATAGATGCCCCATTTAGCTCAATGCTGAGAGGCCACTGAGGAAAAAACATGATTGAACAATTGTTTATTTAGCATTTCACAAATAAAATAAATGCTGTAATTTTCCATTTTAGAAACAAGCATTCTATTAAAAATTAAGTAAAATTACAGATGTGCATTTTGTCAGAAATAATTAAGGACCAACTTCCTACTGAGGAAATTCTAGTGAGAAATATTAAATGAATGGATTATACATGAGTATTGCAGATATACATTTACTGAGGAAAAATCTTTCTCTTCTTAGAAGGTGAGATGTTTTTAGATGCTTAATATTGGCATGTCTTCTGACTTCTGTGCTGAACAATGTTTGAAATATTGGTGTCACCTTTGAACATCTGGACTGATATGTAGGTGGACACTTTATCATGCACTTCCTTGGGATGCAGATATGAGTGGGCAGATTCACAGTGATGTGCAGGGTAATTGCGTGTTGAGGAGACAATATAAAGTAGAAGGTCATCCTGACTATGGCGGTGTTGTTGGCATGGCACCAGTAATGGTTGAATGTACCAAAAGTATTTATTATCAAACCCTAGGCCCTATTTCTTTCTCAACATGAAAAGCCATGGTCTTGGTCAAATATAATGAGGGCATTTAAACAAGTGGCCCTGGGTTAAATATTTTGGAGCTAAGGTTTTGGCTCTATAACAGAAATCTGTCATTCCTAGTGTTACATGTAACCATTCAGCTGGATGGCATGCAGCATCGAAATTGCAGGAACTGAAAATGATGAAGAGTGTGTGCTACTAGATGAGACGTTGTGGAATCAACCATAACTCATCTCCATGCTGGTACTATAGATCACTGCATGTCAGACAATGCTGCATTATGTTTGATCTGCCCAGATCTATAGCAGTAGTACCAGTGGAAAAAGACAACAAAATCAGCAACAAGAAAGAAGAACCCGCAGGCATGGCTACTAAATAAGATCCACAGTGCTGGATGAAACGGGGTGTCTTTGATACTTGGGATTTAAATCAATAGCATCCAGACATTGAAGGAGCCAAGGAAGAGTATACGGTGGCTCTTTCACATGCTGATGTATGCTAAAGTGACGTGGTCGAGAGCTGCCCACATTAGCGTTGTGTGTGTGTGTGTGTGTGTGTGTGTGTGTGTGTGTGTGTGTGTGTGTGTGTGTGTGTTTTTATAGAGTCATTCTGGATAAGTGGCTCTCTCTGGGGAACAATAGCCTGCTGCAGACCTATGATCTGAACAAGTGACCATCTGCTCGCTCCACCATTCTTTGCCGACACAGCTTGCATCTGGGTAAAATACACAAGCCACTCCAAACAAACATCCCCTTGCAGAGTAGCATACCTGGGTATTTACAGCCCGGGTTGATTTGACACTGATTAGGAATTTTGATCACGATGAGCTGTAATGCTGAAGATTGACTGACTGCCAGATCCAGGAAATGCATCTCAGAGACCCATAGATTTTAGATACAGGGGGGTCAATGATTGGGTCAGATGGCAGACTTAAGAGCTGTCAGGGGTTCTGAAGTAATTTAGAGTGAACTATTAAAGTAGCTTGTAGCTTGTAATGTTCTCAAAGCTGAGGGCAAATAATTCTTTTAAAGATTACTCTACAGAACCCAGTGTGTCCTGCTAAGTATCTTGCTTCATTTAGAATACCGAGTTCACCTGATGAATTGAGTGAAACTACAGGTTGATAATGTATTTCAGAGGGTTAATAGGGTGCACTTCAAATGTACTTCTTGGTATATGGTCATGTAAACATTTGAAAGACTTGGGTCTTGGTTCCACACATGCAATCTTTTTTTTTTCAGTGAACTAGAAAGTGCTATACCTGTATCTATACCACCATCCCCTGAGAGTGCCCCTCAAGGAAAGCAATCTCTGGATGTGAAACACCAGAGTGGAGGTCCCCTGAGCTGGCCAATTCCTTAAACCAGTCAGTTCCTCCAGAAATTCAGGTTGACACTTTTAAAACCCTGAAAAAGCCTTCATGAAAGGAATGAGTGTGTCAAGAATCTTGTCGTTATGACAACACTCTTCGTTTCATTTGCGTCTTTCAATTAGCATGGCAGCTTCCACAATCTATTATGCTTGATGTCACTTACTAGGATCTACAAGATGTCGCCAGAAGGCTGCCATCACACTGCACCAATTATTATGAATTGAGACACAATTTAAGCCACTGACTGCTGGTTCATGGCTAAGCTCTGTCTTTTCAGTAATTACAGCATGCTAGACGCAGACAGGGTTCCCAGCCAAGAGCCACAGTGAACAAAATCAGATTCCTGCTTTAATCTCCACAGATGTACCTGACTATTGTGTGGTGAAGGTTGCCTCATTTGATAAGCAGAATCAGACAGAATCACGTATTTGGGACTGGCAAGGACTAAAGCTTGCTATTCCAAAGTCATGTCCTGCTGTAAGGTCAGGTCTACACTTCTTCTCGCTGCTCATTTGAATTTCTTTTTTTCTTTTCTGAAACCTCCATACTGATTTCCTTATATCTGTCACTCTGGTCTTAGTATAATTCCACAAGAAGGGTTATACTCAAGCATAGTCGACAGAACTGGGACATGTGGGTGAGGGAGTGGCTTCGTCTCAATCAAATGCCGCAGTGTGACACTGTAATCTCTGTCCTCCCATCACAGGCCATTCAGAACAAGTGCACAGGTCATTCTGCCTCTAGAGCTACACAACTACATTTACAATTACAGCTACATCTATTTAATATTAATATATTTTTTTATTAATATTTTCACTCAGGGTATTTAATTAACACTTTGGATCATTGAGACTTTAAAGGGCTTACAGAGCTGCTCATCTCTGTGGCATTTTTTTTATATGAGTCATTGATTTACCTTTGGTGTTCTGGAAATCTGTAACCTGCAAAATCTATGTGATGTCAGACGTCACTGCATGTTTTTTTTTGTTGCTGAGTAGAATAGGTGGGGGTTACTGTTGGACCCATGTGTATGTACACTTGAAGCTAGAACACTACTGCTCTACTCCCCCACTGCTGTCTTTGCCCATAGGCCAACATGAGTGCAGTAATAATGCACTGAATAATGCAACAGCCTGTCTGATAGGGCATTTTTCTTTCCTTCAAGCGTCTTTGTTTGAGCCTCTGTCCTGATGCCTTATTGAGCTTCTCTTTAAATATTTCTCTTTCTAGTCTTTTACCCCTTGGCTTGTCTCTCAGTCATGTTCATGGAGCCCTCTATCTTTTCACACAGTGTTCCCTTTCTCAGTTTTTGACATCCCTCTTCACTGCATCATCTTATTTCTTCATGCCGAGACTGCTTTTCCCATGTCTTAATCCCTATTCTCTGACTCTTCGTTCCTTTTTTTCCCTAGATGACTCCACAGTGTCAAAAGATGGTGGAATGAGCCAGTAGAATTAGTTGGAGTGTGAGAGAAAGGAAAAAGAGATGAGGGTGAAATTGTGACGTCAGGCGCCTTCTGGTTCAAAGCAATGACATTAGCATCTCCAGCCTTGAAAAGCAGATATGGATTTTTTTGCTGTGTGTGTGTTGGTGTATGCATGCCTCCAAGCATTGGATTTAGAGTGTAAGTGTTAATGAATGTATATATATATATATATATATATATATATATATATATATATATATATATATATATATATATATATCTGTGTGTGTGTGTGTGTGTGTGTGTGTGTGTGTGTGTGTGTGTGTGTGTGAATGAGAGTGGTTTATGAGTATGGGTTTACAGTATATAGGGATGGCTCAATAGGCTGTATGCTTTTCTGTGGGTTTCTGTGTGTGTGTGTGTGTGTGTGTGTGTGTGTGTGTGTGTGTGTGTGTGTGTGTGTGTGTGCATGTGTTTAGGGAAAGGTTAATTAAAGAGAGTGTGTTCAGGGATGGGGAGGAGTGGTGGCTGGCACACAAAGTGACTTGAAAATGATTCATGGAGTTGCTAGTGCTTCACTTCTCCTGCCATTTGTATCAGTGAGTTACCTCTCGATCTCTCCTCACATCCACCCCCTCAGCCCACACCCACCTCCCCACACTGATTTTTTTGTTGTTTGAGAAGAAAAAATAACGGGTCCAGAGGGCAGCGCCCAACCACTCTTTACTCCTCTGCAGCTTTTCTTTTATTTACTTGATTTGTTTGGGAATTGTTGATTAGAGCTGAATGTTAGCAGCAGCTTCACAATACAATACTTATTTTGCTATGAGTGTTGCAGTCAGTTCTAATGAGTACTAAAAGTCTTCCTTTGGTTCTCTTAGATTTCCTCATGTAATTATCTATATTTATTTAATGTGAGCTGTTTTTAAGGGTCCAAATTTCCTCTCTGTCCTTAATTTGTCTTATACAGTTTCCATTTTTTAAATAACATGGCTGTAATGTTTAGCACCACCTTGCTCTTGTGTCTTCTTACTTTGTTCTTTTTGCATTTTTAAAGTTAATTCTTATTATTAGAACATTCAAACTAAATAATTGTTAATGGACAGTGCAGTGACCATCCAGATCTTTTTCTCCTTTGAGCCCCTTTCCTGGAGACTGTGTTTAATGAATCTTGCTGCACTGACATCAGCCTAAGTCCACTTGTGAAGCTCTCCCAAGTTCTTGAATTGACTTCTCGTGACAATCCTCTGAAGGCTGTGGTCATCCCTTTTGCTTGTCCATCTTTTCCCATCACAATTTCCCCTTCCAGTTAACTTTCCTTTCATATGCTTTTATACAGCACTCAGAGAACATCCAGCAATGGCCTTCTGTAGTTTATTTTATCTTCTGGACTAATTCAACATATCTTCCCCATGTTATGGTTGAGTGTGCAGAACAAGAAAGTATTAATTAGGGCGGGACAAAATTCCGATATGTTTTAGCTGAATGACAACATATATATGATGTAATATATACAATGCGAAAAAATAGGAAACCCCATGAAATCCTTCGTTTTTCACTGTATTTAAAAACTGAAATTGTCATTTCTTCTTCATACACACATAAGTCTTATGCACCCTCCACAGTGTTTACATAGGAGAGGGCAAATTGGGGTGGACTGGAACAGAGTAGAGGAGAAGCTGAGAGCAGGGGACAGAGCCAAGGGAGGAGAAGAAAAAAGGTTTTTACAAGATTGAAACAGAATTACATTAAAAAAAAAAAAAAAACTCAGCCTAAACAATAGTGCATCAGCCCATATCCCAATATCAACATAAATATATCGCCCAGCCCTAGTATTTCAAAGTCAAGTCAAGTCAAAGTCAAAGTCAGCTTTATTGTCAATGCTGACAATGCAATGTCCAAGATATACAGAGATTTGAAATTGCATTTCTCTCAGACCTATGGTTCAGTTATAAACATTAAACATTAATTAAACACTAATGTATACAGTAAACATTAAATAAACACTATAAACATTAATTGGGGTCTTAGTATCCTAAATTCACATGTGCAGGGAGCAAAAGAGGGTGGGGAGCAGGGCATTCTGACAGCCTGGTGGACAGAGCTGTTCCTTAGTCTGCTGGCTCTGGTTTGAAGGCTCTGCAGTCTCCTCCCTGATGGCAGCAGGCTGAAGGAGCAGTAGACTGGGAGGGTAGAATCACAAGCCATGATGAGGGCTTTATGAATGAGGCGGGTGCTGTGAATGTCCTGGACCGAGGGGTGAGAGGTGCTTCTCAGCAGCTCTCACGATGTGATGGAGGGTCTTGCAGCAAGATGAGGTGCAGGTGCCGTACCATACAGGGATATAGCTGGTCAGGATGCTCTGAATGGCACAACTGTAGAAGGTGCACATTATGGGGGTTGGGGCTTCAGCTCTTCTACGTTTATGGAGGAAATCAAGGTGCTGGTGGGCTTTTCTGGCCTATGAATCTGTGTTGTTGCTCCAGGACAGGTCTTCTGAGATATGCACTCCTGCTTACCCTGTCCACAGCAGTACCACTGATGGTTAGAGGAGCATACTTGGTGTGTATTTTCCTGAAATCCACAACAATATCCTTCTTCTTATCAGTGTTCAAAGAGAGATTGTTGTGAGTGCATCACAAGGCCAGCCACCTTACTTTGCTTCTCTAGTATGTCTCATCGTTGTTGCTGATAAGTCCCACTATAGTTGTGTCATCTGAAAACCTGATGAGGTTGGAGCTGAGCAACAATGTGTAGTCATTTGTCAGGAGAGTGAATAGGAGGGGGCTTAACACACATCCTTGGGGGGCCCCTGTGTTCAGTGTGGTGATTCTGGATGTGTTGTTGCCTATGTTGACCCTTTCTGCCTGTCTAATTTGAAACTTAGCTGTTGGGGATGATAGCCAAAAATAGCATTCTTACATAAATGCCTTTTTTATCCAGATGAGTGAGGGCTTTTTGTAGGGCAGTGGAGATGGCATCATTGAGCGATTGGACTGATGTGTGCCGCTAGACTAGATCAAATGCCTCTGCACTTACCCCTCTCCTGCTTTCTCTCACACAACCTGTGGAGCTTCCACTCTGGGCAAGAACAGTAGGCAAGGCCAGTGGATCTTCCCACTTTCTGAAGAGGGCATCAGGCTTGGCATTCTTGGTGCCAAGATGGTACAAAAGGTTGAAACAGCTGGACCAAGGACCAGTGAGCTTGCTGGGGCTTTAGCCATTAGGTTCCTTGGATATATGCCAGGTTCTTGTGGTCCATCCAGACCAAGAATGGGTGCTTGGCCCCCTCAAGACAGTGTTGCCATTCTTCCAGGGCCAATTTGATGGCCAGGAGTTTCAGTCCCCAGTACCATCATTTTGATCAGTGGGGGTCAGGCAGTGAGAGAAATAGGCACAGGGGTGCAACTTCCCAGTCACATCTGTGCATTGGGTGAGGATCACCCCTACCCCCACTCCAGTTTTGACCTCTACCAAAAATGATAGGCTCCAATTTCATGGTGGTTCTCCAATAGGAGTTGCAGGACCCATCATACATGATGTGGATTCATACCTGGATGTGATTCTTCAGCATTTTGCATTTTGTCATCCATATATACAAATGTGTAGATATAGAGTGCAAAGCACTTTATGGTGAGGTGCTGGAAGATGGCGGGAGCATTCAGCAGCCCGAAAGGCATGACCAGATATTTGTAGTGGCCAATGGGGGTGATGAAATCCATCTCCTGTCCTGATCTGGACCAGGTTGTAGGCACTGCGGAGGTTCAACTTAGTGTAGAGGCACTCTTGCTGCAGTGCCTTGAAGGTGGTTGTCATTATAGGCAAGAAATACCGGTCCTTGACAGTGATCTTATTTAACCCCCTGAAATAGACACAGGGGCATAGACCACCATCATTCTTGCCCACAAAAAGGAATCCTGCCCCAGAATGAGAGGATGAGAGTGAAATTAACCCCTGAGCTAAAGCCTCCTTAATGTACTTATTCATGGCTGTTCTCAGGGCCAAAGATTGAAAAATGATGACCCTTAGGGGGAGTGGTGCCAGGTAGGAGGCCAAGAACACAATAAAACTGCATGACTGAACTGCATAGACAGAACCTGATAGGAGAAGGCAGAACCACATCCCCACCTGTAGAAGGCACAGTTGGAACAGTCTTGGGAGGAGGGGAAGGCTCAGCCTTGGGCATTTTAGTCAGCTACTGGGTGGCCAACATTAGATCTTGCTGATGCTGGCTGATATGATTCAAAGCCTTGTTATGCTTCCCCAAACATACTTCTTGAGCAGTATTAGCTTAATTTGTCCACTGAGTCCATGCTGGTGGAGTGTTACATGCCCACAACCCAGGTGGGATTTAGCATGTAAACACACCTGGGTTGAGGCCATGTCATTATTAAAGCGCCAGTCAAAGCTGGGTGGACTCAAAAGTAGACAAAGCAGAGCTGCTCAATGGTTGATTTGAACCCTGGCTGTCAAGTGGGTGAAGCAGCACTTAAGCCACTACTCTATAGGTGTTGGGAGTGCTTGGTGACTGTACAGGCTTATCAGCATTCAGTGAGTAGTAGTGTTTGTGCTCTTACTTTGGAGAAAAATAAATAATGGAAACTAAAAAACAGAGTATTGGGGAAGCATGTCCAGTGCACTGGAAAGAAAACAGTGGGCTGATGATATGCTCCGGGAAAAAACGCAATGAAAGTAATGCAGGGTTTGATCCTTGTGAGTAGAGATGGACAAATGGAGTCAGATACATTGTCACTGAACCACCAGGGCACCCTGAAGGTGAGGGTGAGTGTGACTAAAGGCAGGAGAACAGGGAACCAATGAAAACAAAATATAGCCTCCCCTTTTGGGGAAGAGGATGAGAGGAGAACAGTTCTCTTTGCAAGAGGAGAAATTAGAAATAAAAACTACTTTTACTCTTACTGAGAAAGTATCAGCTCCTATTTTTAGGAGGGAAAGGGAGAATCCTTTTACATCCTTTTCAGAGAGGAAGGAAGGTTTAAAGACTCCTTTACAGAGGGAAAATATGAGGTAACTTACCAGTGAGGTTTAAATGAATGTAATGACACCAAGACTCTGCTGCAAGTGAAGCATGAGGATGTCTTAAAAAAACACCACACACCTGATCTCAATTAGCTTGATTATGGCCATGATTAGTAGACAGCCACACTCTAGACACGGCGCAGGCAGCCCCTTACACCAAAAAGTATTCATAGCACATTTTATGTTATAGCCTTATTGTTAAATGGACTAAATAAATTTTTCCTCTCAAAGTTCTACACACAATAACCCATGATGACAAAGTGAGAAAGGTTTGAAACCTTTGCAAATGTATGAAAAATAAAACACCCTCTCTGGTTGCTCTCCCTCTCTGGGTGGGTATATGGCACTTTCTCCCCATATCACATACTCAACGTGATGCTGGTCAGCACAGGTGTCTTTGGCCATTGCATCAGAGCTGGGGACCCAGTGCTTTCCTCTGAGTGTGTTGGCTGTCCAGCAAGGATGCAAATGACAAAAGTTCGAAAAGAGGTGGTAGGCTGGCGTCACATATATCAGAGGAAGCATGTGCTTATCTTCTCCCCCTTGTGATAGGGGCACATCAAAGAGAAAAGAGAAAATTGACTCTGCATGACGTGCACATCTGACTTCAGGTGCATCTTGTTTCCACTGATCATTCTTCAGATGTTTCAGATCTTCAGATGTAAATTCAGTTGATTGGACATTATTTGGAAAGGCACACCGGAATATATATGGTTGCATAGTAGACAGTGCATGTCAGAGCACAAATCAAGTAATGAAGTCTAAGGAATTGTCCATAGACCTCTGAGATAGGATTGTATCGAGACAGATCTAATGAAGGGTACAGCAACATTTCTGCTGAATTGAAGCACAATGGCATCCATAATTCATAAATGGAAGAAGTTTGGAACCATCAGGAGTGATCATGGTAGAAGGGCCTCAGTCAGGGCGGTGAACCCAAGAAACCCAATGGTCACTCTAACATAGCTCCAGCATTGCTCTGTAGAGAGAGGAGAACCTTCCAGAAGGACAACAATTTCTGCACCACTCCACCAATCAGGCCTGTATGGTAAAGTGCCCAGATGGAACTCCTCAGTAAAAGGCACATGGCAGCCTGTCTGGAGTTTGCCAAAATGCACCTAAAGTACTCTCAGATCATGACAAACAAAAACAGTGAACTTTATGGACTGAATACTAAGCTACAGTTCTAGAGTAAACCAGGCACTGCTCATGACCTAGCCAGTATCATTGGTTACTGCAACAATGCAACAATGTACAGATATATGCTTCATAATAACCTGCTCCAGAGTGCTGTGGACCTTAGACTAAGATGAAGGTTTATCTTCCAAAAGGACCTGTAAGCACACAGCCAAGATAACAAAGGAGTGGCTTTGGGACAACTCTGTGAATGTCCAGCCAGAGCCCTGACTTGAACCCAATTGAACATCTATGTTGTTCTAAATGATCTAAAAATGGATGTGCACAGACACTCCCCATCCAATATGAGGAAGCTTAAGAGGTTCGGCAAAGAAGAATGGGAGAAACATCCCAATATCAGGTGTGGCAAGCTTGTAGCATCCTACTCAAAAACACTTGAGGATGTAATTGCTTGCCAAAGGTGTTTCAACAAAGTATTGCGCAAAGGATGTGAATAATTATATACATTTAATGTTTTCGTATTTTATTTTTAATAAATTAGCAAACATTTATCATACATTTTTGATGTCATACATTTAATCCTTTGTGGAATAAGGCTGTAAAAAAATATGCAAAAAATTCAACACATATAATTATGAATGCATTAATGTGACCTTGTCATGTAATGCCTGGCTTTCCACCTGGTGGTGCAGTGGCGCATTAACTGCAGTGATACAGTGTGAATTAATTTTGCTAGCAAGTCTCAGCAAAGAAACCATTGCTGTTTTAAAGGAATACAACATCAGCCATAACTATTCCACCAAGAATGCTAATTACGCAAGTAACCAGTTAAAAAAACTGTCATCCAAGAATTTATTTGCTGGCATTCAAATTAGCAAAGGAATCTACAAAGGAAAGACCAGTTTGTGCATGAAATGTACACAAATGTCAAAGCCTTCAAAACCAAGCTAGCTTTGTTCTCAAAGCAAATGTCGAAAGCATCATTCACTCATTTCCCAACATTGGCTATGTTGAAAGAGGCCCCTTGACATGTGAAAAATTACAGGAAATCACCGGACAAACTGCATGGGGAATTCTGCCGCCAGTTCTTTGATTTGGGGAAAATTGACAAGTAACTTCAGCTGGTGTCATGTCCCTTCACAGCGCGACAGGAGGTGCAGTT
This sequence comes from Acestrorhynchus altus, assembly GCA_034509495.1. NCBI lineage: Eukaryota > Metazoa > Chordata > Actinopteri > Characiformes > Acestrorhynchidae > Acestrorhynchus > Acestrorhynchus altus. The sequence continues at coordinate 13,928,355 of CM067505.1, read as the reverse complement.
GGAACTGATTGATCTCCAATGTGACACTGTCTTAAAGGAGAAGTTCAACTCTCTTAAAATCTATGCTTGAGTTCTATGCTTCATTAAGCACAGCCAAGTTTCCAAGCATCCAGAAGATGGCACAGAGTATGCTGGTGTTGTTTGGCTCTATGTATGTGTGTGAACAGACATTTAGTGTGATGAACACCAACAAAGCAACTCACAGATATCAGTTGAGTGATGAACATCTCAGATCTGTTCTGAGAATTGCCACAACAAAATTAACACCAGACTTTGATGCACTGGCAAAAAGGGTGATCCACAACATTGTTCCCACTAAAAGTGACTGTAAGTTTTAATATTGTCATGCCTTTTTATGTTTATTTTTGATTTGTATGCATCTGGTGTTGGCCCAGCCTGTCTGTCAAATTTTTAAGGCAATGTGGCCCCTGAGCCAAAAATGTTTGCCTACCCCTGCATAGTATAAGAGTATTCAACCCACACCAGCCATTAGGGGTGTACTTTGTGTACCTCTGGTGCCAGTTCCAAGCCCAGATAAATGGTGAGGGTTGCATCAAGAAGGGCATCCGGCATAAAACTTGAGCCAAAACTACAATGCAGATCACAAATATGACTGCCATACCAGATCGATCAAGGCCCGAGTAAACAAAGACTGCCTCTGGTGCTGTTGACCAGCAAGGTGCCAGTAGAAATTGGACTACTGTAGGTAGTAGGTAGGTACTACAGTAGGTAGGTAGAGGAAGAGGAGGGAGGTGGGTTAGAACGCAGTGAGAGAAAAGGAAAGGCATGAGTCTGGAGGTTAGAGTAGGCACTCTGAATGTAGGGACAATAACTGATAAAGGCAGAGAGCTTGCAGATATGATGGAGAGAAGAAAGGTAGATATTCTATGTATTCAGGAGACCAGATGGAAAGGAAGCAAGGCCAGGAACATTGGATGTGGACTTAAACTGTTCTATCATCTATCTATCTACATAGATGGGAAGAGAAATGGAGTAGGGATAATCCTATAGGAACAGCTTGTGAAAAGTGTTCTGGATGTAAAGAGAGTGTCAGACAGGATCATGAGCTTGAAGTTGGAAGTTGATGGTGTACTTTGTAATGTTTTCAGTTCATATGCACCACAGGTTGTTGTCAGTTAGAGGAGACAGAGGAATTTTGGAGTATGATGGATGAAGTGGTAGAAGGTGTCCCTAGAGGAGAGATTGGTGATTGGCGCAGACTTCAATGGACATGTTGGTGAAAGGAACAGAGGGAATGAAGAGGTTCTGGGAATGTATGGTGTATAAGACATAAGACAGCAGACTTCAGCTGAGTGTATCAGAGATAATAGTGAGTAGGAGTATCAGAGCCTGGTGAGGGACTTTGTAGCCTGGTGCCACAGGAATCATCTGCAGCTCAACACCTCTAAGACCAAGGAGTTGGTCATTGACTTTGGGAGGTCCAGACCAAAGTCACAACCAGTTCTGATTGAGGTAGATGAGGTGGAGGCTGTGGACTCCTATAAGTACCTCTGGCTGTGGCTGGACAGCAAGTTGACTGGTCTTTAATCAACCACCTGTACATAAAGGGACAGAGCAGACTGTACTTTCTGAGGAGGCTACAGTCCTTCAACATCTGCAGGAAATTCCTGTGGATGTTTTATAAGTCCATGGTCACCAGTGTCCTATTCTACACTGTGATGTGCTGGGGGTCAACATATCCAAGAAAGACACACACAGGCTGGACAAACTGATCAGACAGGCTGACTCTGTGGTTGGCACAAAGCTGGACACCCTGGTGTCAGTGGCAGAGAAGAGGACCACCTGTGGGTAAATGTGCCAAAGAATGCCATAGAAGAAGAAGAGGACTCTGGAAGAGAAAGAAACTACTGGACATTATGGATAATGCAAATCACCCTCTACATTCTGTCATCAGCCACCAGAGGAGCCTGTTCAGTGAGAGACTGCTTCTTCCGAAGTGCAGGACCAATAGACCTAAAAACTCTTTGTCCCGCACACCATAAGACGGTACAACTCCTCTCTGCAGGGGAGGAGTGCTAACAGGAGGATGGAGGATGGGAATGAGTAGGAACCAACTAGTAACCCACAACCCGACAAACACAACACAACTGGATTTGGTGTAGTTCAAAGTGCAATAATAATAATAATAATAATAATAATAATAATAATAATAATAATAATAATAATAATAATAATAATAATGTGCAATACCCCCTCCTACAGGACTCTTTTTTCATGCACTCTATATATATTGTATATTGTAATATAGCCTCTATATTATATATTATTTATATTTATATAGTGTTTTCCTTTCTAAATGATTATCTCTTCTACATTGTTCTGTACTGTACTTATGCTGCTGCTGGAACCTTAATTTCCCTGAGGGAACCATCCCAAGGGATCAATAAAGTTCTATCATATCCTGTCGTATCCTATTGTAGCGAAAATAATGGTGGCAAAGACTCAGGCCTGTGATGGATTGTATGAGAGGCTGGACAGTAAAGAAGGAGTAAAGGATTTGTATTGTTTGACTGAACAGAGAGATAGAGCTGGAAAGGATGTACAGCAGGTTAGGCTGATAAAGGATAGAGAGAGAAATGTACTGGTGAGTGAACAGAGTGTGAGTAGATGGATGTAGTGCTTTGAACAACTAATGAATAAGGAAAATGAGAGAGTGAGAGAGAGAGAGAGAGAGAGGACAACAGGCGAGAGATAGTGGACCAGGAAGTGCAGAGAATTAGTAAGGTGGAAGTGAGGGCAGCATTAAAAAGGATGAAGAATGGAAAGGCAGTTGGTCCAGATGACATACCTGTGGAGGTATGGAGATGTTTAGGAGTGGACTTTTTGACCAGGTTGTTTAACAAAATCCTGGAGAGTGAGAGGATGCCTGATGAGTGGAGAAGCAGTGTACTGGTCCTCATTTTTAAGAACAAGGGTGATGTGCAGAGCTGCAGTAACTACAGAGGTATAAAGCTGATGAGCGACACCATGAAGGTATGGGAAAGAGTTGTTGAAGCAAGGCTAAGGCAAGAGGTTCAGATCAGTGAGCAGTTTGGTTTCATGCCCAGAAAGAGTACCACAGATGCAATTTTGCATTGAGAGTGTTGGTAGAGAAGGCCAGAGAAGGTCAGAAGGAGCTACATTGTGTCTTGTTGATCTAGAGAAGGCATATGATAGGGTGCCAAGAGAGGAACTGTGGTACTGTATGAGGAAGTCAGGTATGGCTGAAAAGTATGTGAGGCTCGAAGGGCTCTTGGTACAGCTCGTGTTTTGACCATTGCCATCATGTATGGAGGGGCTGGTCCGTTTTTGGCTTTGTAGGTCAGAATAAAGGTTTTGAATCTGATGCGGGCAGCTACAGGGAGCCAATGAACGGAACGCAGCAGAGGAGTTACGTGACTGAATTTAGGAACACTGAAAACGAGCCACGCTGCTGCATTCTGGATAAGTTGCAATGGTCTGATGGTCTGCATAGGATAACAGCTAGGAGGATAGCAGCTAGAAGGATAGCAGCAAGAGTGAGAGGGAACAAGACAGAGAGACCTGTTATGATATATGGTTTGGAGACTGTGGCTCTGTCTGATGGAGGCGGAGGTGAAGATGCTGAGATTTTTGTTGGGAGTGACAAGGACGGACAATATTAGAAATGAGCAGATGAGAGGAACAGTGAAGGTGGAGCAGAGGAGAGGAGATAAAGCCAGAGAGGCCAGGTTGAGATGGTTTGGACATGTGTTGAAGAGGAGTAGTGGATATATTGGACAAAGAATGTTGGAGATGGAGCTGCTGGGGTGAAGGAGAAGAGGAAGATGTCAGAGAAGGTTTATGGATGTAGTCAAGGTAGACTTGGAGATGGTTAGTGTACCAGTAGAGGAGGCAGGGGATAGGGCAAGATCGAGGCAGATGATCCACTGTGGCGAACCATAAAGGGAACAGCTGAAAAAAGAATAGTAGTATTCAACCCACTGCAGATTTTGCAAATTCGACAAGTTGCAATTTAATTAGACCCCTCAAACCTTTAATAGGCTTTATGAACAGGTAAATGTTACAAAGAAAAATATAAGTTGCTCAATTAAATTATAATACATTTTAAACATAAACATTAGGGTCAGTTATTATTCAACCGATAGGTTTAATACTTTCTGGAAAAACCTTTGGTTGCAGTTACAGATATTAATCTTTTTATTAGACCTGATCAGTCTGGCAGAGTAATCTTGACCCACCTCTCTATGCAGATCTTCTCCAAGTTGTCTAGGTTCTTTGGGCAACTCTTGTGAACTATGATCCTGAGCTCCTTCCACAAGTTTTCAGTTGGGTCAAATAAAGGCCAGGAGACTGACTAGGCCTCTGCAACACCTCATCCCTCTTAAACCAGGCCTTAATGTTCTTGGCCGTGTGCTTGGAGTGTTGGAAGCCAAAATGATCCTTAATGGAGGAGTAAGGTTCAGTGGCGATTAGAAATCTGCTTTCTTAAAGAACTGCCTACACTGGTAGTGTCTACGTAAGCCACTCACTAGGTTTTGAGAAAGACCCAATGTCTGGAGGTTTTTTTAATGTTTATGTAAGGAATATGTACTGTTGTTGATTATGTTGATGATTTTGTACATTCCAATGAGTTAATTCAACTTGTTTTAATTTACTCTGTTGCCATTGACAACTTGAGAAAGATTGGTCTGGGGAAGCAGGAGAGCAGCACACTCAAAAAGAAAAAAAATACATTGCTGTTGGTTTTAATCATTTTCAAGTCTCTCAACATGTCTATATAGCTGATTTTAACTGTCAGCTGTGTTGCTTTAATGTAACCCAGTGATCTGTAGGATTTACTTGACATGAGAAATGCAAGCATATAGACTAAAAGCTCAGATCCTTCCAGCAGAACTCTTCCTGTCTTTTCTCTGCAGATCTTCTCCAAGGGCATCTCTTGTGAACTTTTACCTTGAGGTCCTTCCACAATTTCTAAAACTTCTTTGCAGAACCTCTCAAACTCCATCAATTGGATGGGGAGCGATGGTGCACAGCCATTTTTAAATATCTCCAGACATGTTCAATTGGGTTTAAGTCTGGGCTCTGACTGTGCCACTCAATGACATTCTCAGTTTTCCCAAAGCCACTCCTTTATCTTGACTCTGTACTTTGAGTCGTTGTCCTGTTGGAAGATTCTTCCCAGTGAGAGGTCCAGAATGCTTTGGAATAGGCTATCATCAAGAATGTCTCTGTACATCACTGCAGTCATCTGTCCCTCAACCCTGTCTAGTCTCCCAGTTCCTTCTGCAGAAAAACGTTCCCACAGCATGCTGTTGCCACCACCGTGCTTCACTGTAGGAATGGTATTGGCTTGGTGATGAGCAGTGCCTGGTTTCCTCTGGACATGATACTTGGCATTCAGTCCATAAAGTTCAATGTTTTAGTTTCTCGTCCTCTGAGAGTTGTTTATGTGCCTTTTGGCAATATATAAACATGTGTGTGCCTTTCCAAATTAAGCTAAGCCAAATTAATAATCAACTGAATTTACCACAGGTGTCCAATCAAGCTGTAGAAACATTTGAAGGATGAACAGTAGAAACAAGAATGTTCCTGAGCTCAATTTCATGGCTGTGAATGCTTATGTACTTGTTATCTTTTTGTGTTTCATTTTTTATTAATTTGCAAATATTTCAAGTAAGCTTTTCACACTTGTGGGTATTGTGTGTAGAATGGTTAGGGGGGAAATTAATTTAATCTATTTTGGAATAAACCTATAACATAAAATGTGCAAAAAGTAATTTTCCGGATGTACTGTATATAAAAGTTTGGAACCAAAAGTAGTTCTTTTATGAAATTGCTCCAAGAACCTTTTGTGGTACCTGTATACAGTGTAAATATTTTTCATAAACTCAGTCAATAAGAATGATTTACAAATAGAGTCTCTATCAGTTATCTTTTGTTTGGATATCTTTGGGAAGATGTCTAGACGTATGAGCTCTACTGTATGGTTCAGTGTGTTGTTGGAATATTTTACTTGAGCATTTGTGCATATAATTTGGCTTCCTCTTATTCAGCTTGTGGCAGGTGATCTGCTCTGTTAGGGTTTAGATTTGCCCCATGCTGCTACAAGTCTTACAAAACTGAGATTGGAATGAAGTAGTGGTTTCAGACATGTGCAGACATTTCTGAATGAAAGCAGATTCTCAGATATTGAGAAATTAGGAATATATTCTTATATTCTTATATTCTTGAGATTTTTTGAAATATATTACAATATCAGTGCTTTGAACACAGCCCTGCTGCTGCACCACTGCTGCTTTATAGCTTAGATGATTTATGGTGGAGATTGGGGGCTCTCTCCTTCAGCTGTGGTGCTAAAACATGAACCAACTCTGGGGGTGGGGATAATGAATTCCAATGTCTCCCAGGAAGTGATAGGATTTGTGGTGGAAAACTGGGTTAGTATTGCTTCCCTGACCCATGCACTGTACCCCTACAAACTTCCCCCAGCAATTTGATCAATCTGTGTTTAGTGGACCTTTAATTGATATCCATTGACTTTATGGTGGCTGCTGCTCTTGTTTGCTGATGTGTTTTGCTTATCGTGTTCTCATAATGTGTTTTGCCCTCTTCCATTTTTACCATCTCTCTCTGTCTCTCTCTCTCTCTCTCTCTCTCTCTCTCTCTCTCTCTCTCTCTCTTTCTGCACTGCACTCTCCACATTCAATTTATGATCTATACCTCTGCACTTAAAGCTTGTGCTGATGACTGCTGTAATTTTTCATTTACCCTTTGAAACATTAAGGGCTAGAGCTGCAACAATATACTGGTATTGCATGTACATTGCGATTGTGATATGCTTTAAAATTTGAAATCCTATGGTTGAAGAGTAGCTTGATTACTCTTATGGATTGTTATTACTATTGCAAAGGCCAGTATGATAGAATCTATTTCCAAATATATATTTTGGAGCTCTACAAAGCTGGTCGAGATTTAATGGATGCACAACTTCCATTGGAATTCAGTTTGAAATCAAACATGCTTTAATTTTTTAGGGCACTAATTAGCTGTAATTTAAAGAAAAATTGTAAAAGAAAGTTTACACATGTTAAGATAGAAGGTGATCCCAACCCTTTGCACTGTAGTGTTAGTGTGCACTGACAAGTACTGATAATTTTGTTAGCCGAAATAATAATAATCCAATGATTATTTATTTTAGTCGCTTTCTGTCAGCTTAATTGGTAGAACCATTTAGACACAATGGAGAGCACAAACTCAGAGAAGTTGAATGTTACTTGTACCTGCAACTAGTTGAACCTAGTGGGGTCATTGTCACTGTGGAATTCCCTTAGCAATCTGTAAATGTCCTCAGCAGTTGGACAAACAATTCTCCGAATTCACCCTGAAGACTATTTTTTCTACCTTTCTTTGTACAGAATTTAAACCTATTTAATTCTTCCTCTTGTTGCCGTTTGTTATTTTAAAATATGTAACCAAGTCACAGCTAGACAAAGACAGACTTAACTGCAGCCTTTGAACATGGTGGAAGTAATTATAACACAGGGTTGCAGCTAAGCCTTCCAATGATACTCATAGACAGTCAAAATCCCCTCTTTATAAAACAAGCAACTATTGCAACTCACCCCTCTAGAGATAAATGTTACCATTTTAAACAATAAATCATCATTGAATGTGGTACAGCACATTGTGACCAAAAATCGTACTTTATTGAGAGAGATTTAGGAAATGTATTACTCTTGCATTTTGTTTGAGTGTGATAAGCATTGTGTCTCCAATTATTCCAAGCATTGGAATTTAATATCTTCCATCTGTTATATTTAAATCTGTCTGTACTATCAGTTTGTAGTATTTGTACTTGTTCTTTTCATCTGATTTGTTCATAAGGGGTTGTTCCTGGACTCAAGGTTTAGGTTCTTTGTATACAGGTTACATGTATACAAATATGATTAACCTTGTTTAAATATTCTCTCTCTGTCTCTCTCAAGGTTGTATACCTGAACAAAAGCTTGGTGACCCCCACCCTACACTGTCACTGCATCTCATCAATGGCAGTGAGGCCCGCCCTCTCGTTCTTGCTGGCTGTGCTGACATGCAGCGGGCCGGCCCAGCCATCCCCCCCGCTGCTGCTCCGACCCCGGGAGAGAGAGAGGGACTCGGGGGGAGTTTCGGGCGGGGTCAACATCGCCGTGGTCCACTCCGGCTCCTCCCACCTCCCGGAGACGAGCATCGGTGGGGGCTCAGGGGCAGGGCCAGGGACGGGGGCAAGTGGGCCAAGTCGGGCCTGGTCAGGTCAGGTGGGTGAGAGCGTGTCCACGCCGAGCGGTCCAGCAAATGTCATCTGGCTGGCAGTGAACGAGAGCAGTCCAGGCAGTCTGCTGTTGCAATTGTGTGAGCTGCTGGCCACCACGCCTCTACAGGGGCTCGTCTTTGAGGAGGAGAAGCCACCACCCCCCAACCGTGCCCCACTGGCACCCATGCTGGAGTTTGTCTCCGCACAGACTGGCGTACCCGTCATGGCTGTGGGTGGAGGAGCTGGCCTCGGCAGGGAACCTCAGGTGAGAACTTCCTGAATTCTTATTTAGGATAATTTACCAAAACATTGCACTCAGTGGTCCAGAGATGTCTCATGTATGTGCTGAAAAAAATCACACACTACTAGCACCTGTGAAAAGGTGAATATATTATGCTGAAAACAAATTGTCTGGTTCTTGAAGTTCATGTATTGGAAGCTGGAAAAATAGGCAAGCATAAGAATCTGATCCACTTTGACAAGGGTCAAATAGTGATGACTTGACAACTGGATCAGGACATCTCCAAAACAGCAGGCAGGTTTGTTGGGGTATGCAGTGGTCAGTATCAGAATCAGAATCAGTACCAGGCAACAGGGTCATGGGAGCCCAAGTCTCATTGATCTGCATGGAGGCCCCACCTCACAACTTACAGCATTTAAAGGATCTATTCCTAAATTTGTTAAATGCTAAAGGTGTAGTCAGATACCACATGACAACTTCAGAGGTCTTGTGGAATCCATGTCTTGATGGGTCAGAGCTGTTTTGATGGCATGAGGGGGACTTAGCATAGACAAGGCAGGTAAATCTGTTATTGTTACACTGTAAAAGGTAAGCAATTAGATCACAGGTACATTTAAAAGTAGAGGCATTACTAGAAAGGATTATGTTACGGTATTAAAAGAATCACTACTCATTTTTTTAAATAATTGAGTGTACATATATCTGTGATATTGTGGTGCTGATCTGTTTTGTGTTGTGACATTTACTTTGTTTTTAATGACATACACAGAGCTAGTTAAGTGCTAACAGCACATCCCTGTGGAGAATCTTAAGCTTGTGGGTAGGTCTGTCACAATATCTGTTTTTGTTTGGACAATATATTGCCCCAAAAATAAGTTGCACCATTTAATGCAACTAAAATAATATTATTATGGCGTGGTAATGTACCTTTGATATAGCAGTGAAAAAGAAATGTGGAAATATATCATTTCAGAATTGAAATGTAACTTTCAGTTTTTTCTAAATTAAACAAATATAAATAAAATAAAAACACTAATTTTAAAGCCGATATGTCAGATAATTCATGTTAATGAGGTCTCTTGTACAATATTGCGGTCAGCAAAAATGATTGAGGTCATGTCCATTCATAGTACAATAAGTCAATAATAACAATTATCATGACAGGCCTACTTGTGTCATCTCAGCTGTAAGAATGGATTCAGTGGAGGAAATGTCAGGTAAAAAGTTCCCTTTTTAATAGTTCCCCTTGGACCTATAAGGTTCCTTCTGCATTCTGAGCAGTTTTGAGACACTGAGACTTAAAGTCTTTATAGTGACATAGACTTGGAGACTAATGGAGATATAAACTTTCTGTTTTCTACATAAAGTGCATATGAATGCATGCAAATAAACTCACATAAGGTTAAGAAGTTGTCAAAGAATATGAATATGTAAACAGCTAAATGAAAATGACAGACAGAACCCTCCAAGATACTTGGAACGGCAAGGCAAATTCCCTTGATTTTGTTGTCCACTAAAGATTTTTGCGTTTAAGACTAAAAGATGGATATTAGACAAGAGTTCAGAATCTCAGTTTTATTTACTGGCATTTTCTTCAAAATATGTCAAGTAAATCTGGATTTATCACTGTTTGTATTAAACCACACCATTTTATACGTGAGCAAATGTAAAGGAACAAACAAAGTTGAAGTGAATTACACTCAGTATTTGGTGGAAAATCCCTTGCTTTCAAGAACTGCCTCCAGCCTGCGACCCATGGACATCACCAAACTGTTGCACTCTTCCTTTGTGATGCTGCCCCAGGCTTTTATGGCAGCTTCTTTTAATTCTTGTTTATTTCGGGGGGATTCTCCCTTCAGTCTCCGCTTGAGGAGGTAAAATGCATGTTAAATTTATGTTAAGATCAGGTGACTGACTTGGCCAGTTTAAAATTTTGCACTTTTTCCCCCTGATGAACTCCTTTGTCTTCTTTGTTGTATGTTTTGGGTCGTTATCCTGCTGCAAAATGAAACTCCTGCCAATTAGTTTGCTGGCATTCCTCCTTACATTGGCAATCAAAATTTGTCTGTACTCCTCTGAATTAATTTTGCTGCTACCATCATCGGTTACATCATCAATAATATGATTGAGCCTGTTCCAGAGGCGGCCATGCATGCCCAAGCCATGACATTACCACCACCGTGCTTTACAAATGTGTATGCCTTGGATCTTGGGCTGTTCCCTTCTTCCTCCACACTTTGGCCTTTCCATCACTTTGGTAGAGGTTAATTTTGGTTTCATCAGTCCATAGGACTGTGTTCCAGAATTTTTGTGGCTCATCTCTGTACTTTCTGGCAAACTCCAATCTGGCCTTCCGATTCTTGCTGCTGATGAAGGGTTTGCATCATGCAGCATGGCCTCCATAACTCTGCTCTCGGAGTCTTCTCCGAACAGTGGACTGGGATACCTTCACCCCTGCTCTATGGAGGTTGTTGGTGATCTGGCTTACTGTAGTTTTTTTGGTTCTTCTTTACAGCTAGGACAATTATTCCCTCATCAGGGGGTGTTGTTTTTCTTGGTCGACGCCTTTTGCTCAGTACACCATTGGTTTCCTTCTTTTTCAAGACATTCCAAATTGTTGTGGTTGCTATGCCCAATGTTTTTCCAATGGCTCGGATTGATTTCCCCTCTGTGTTTCAGAATGGCTTGCTTTTCTCTCATAGACAACTTTCTGGTCTTCATTGTGGTTTATCTTCTTTTACAAATATTTTACAATCTGTATAGGTTTAACCAAAGCCAAAAAGGAGAGTAGTCATGCAGACCTTTTTAGGGCTTTAACAAACAACCTTAATTGCAACATATGTCTTTTCTTTACAGAAAATTTTCAAACTGTAGTCAAAAAAAACCTGTCAAAGTTAGCAATATGTTTACATCAACCTATTCAATAAAGGTAATGTCCTCCTGTCCATTCAGCCTCTTTGCGATCAAATGACTTTTATTGAAATGAATTTGTCTGTTACAACAATGGCACCACTACTGATACAGGGGTTGTTTATGTCATAACGGTGATGCCACTGCTGGTCATTCTGTGAACTGATGTTCACTTGACGTTTTACATGGCCTGCAGCTTGTGATTTTAAGAGCATTTAAGTAAAATTAAACTATAATATTATAATATTAATATACTGTATAAACACACTGTATGTTGAATTTAACATTGACAAGTATTAGTATTACAATAAATTTAATACTTACAGTAAAACATACATTTTCAAAACCAGTAGACTAGACCTTTAATATTTTAAGGCAAGGAAATTATCACTGAATCTGACCACTGGGTTCTGGACACTGGAAGGTGACTATGCATAAACAAGACCCCTTGTGTCTTTGTGTTTTATTTTAGTACTGATAATATTGATCATAATTAATTTAGCTAAGCTATACCTGTAAATCACACAAACACTCTGAAATAACATTTTAAATGTACACGTTGAATTTTTGATATTTTAAATGAATTCATGGTGGTCTAACATTTATTTTGTTTTTGCTTTTTTCAGACAGGATTTTTTTAGTTTTATGTTTTATTACATCAATATTGAAAATGAGGAATGTTTTTCCTTGTTCCATGAAGTTAGAACAGCTCAGCGCTCATGGTAGGGGTTTCAGTGTGCATTTTTCAGCAAGATAATGCTCACTCAAAGCAAGGGTTTCCCCAGAATGCCTCCACTATCTTTTTACTAACTGCTGCTATCACTAATCATTGCACAGATTGATGGGGAGAGGGATGGCCATCCTACACAGCCAGCAAGAGCAAAGCCATTAGTGCATTACTACGTCTTAGTAGCTCTTGGCCATGGAGAGCTACAGCATTGCTGGTGATTGAGTTGCCAATCTCCTAATGACAAGGCAATGGCTGTGCTATTAAGGAGCCTTCTACTAAATTTGTTTTTAGTATGATTTTCAAATGTTTCTGTTATTTATCCTGGGCATGCTGGTGCTACAAACTACGTAGACAGAGTGTTGGGTAATATCAGAATCATTGATTACTGCGTAAAAATATTACATAAATGGACTATATAAAGTTTGAATTATTAACTACAATGGAGTTTAATGTGTTATTTGCGGGGTCATTTTGTAATGTGCATTTATCAGTGGTTAATGTCAGTGGGTATTGTGTTCATATAGTGTTTTCCCATTTGCCAAATGGCAAATATAACAGAGAACTGTAAAATCCCAAGGAATATCAGTTCTTAGCATTTATCCTCATAGTCACAGAACTAGTTGAGTGACACAGTTTGGCAATGGCACATTGACACTGTTTCTGTGAAGGATTTTGCTGGATTGGCTAACCCGGGTCAAAGCTTTATGTCAGCGAAAGTGAGAAAGTGTCATGTCATGTAAGATGATATGCTGTGTCCTTGCTCTGAAATGCACAGTTGATTTTATGAATATTTTTGTTAGTCTCTAATGATCTAATGCGTTTATAGTTTTTTGTGCTTTTAACAATATAACCCATGAGAATGAAAAAACAATAATGTCACAGCCATTATACAAAGCATGACAACAAATCTCATAGCATTTTCCTTATTGCCCTGTATATTGATTTGGTCCCACTAAGCTCACTATAAAAGCAAATGATTTATATAAGATTTAATGGCAGCTTACAGTACAGTATGAAATACATAATAACATCAGTTGAAAACTGTGACAACTGTGACAGAACTGGTGAAAACTGTCATTTATTCTAACATTTATTCTGACAAGTCTAGACATGTAATCCTAATTTCAGTCTTAAGGCGTAAAAACGTAACTCAGATCAGACGTCAAACACTTTTGAGGTCACTGTAATCAGCAGCATACAGCTGTCTGCCACAGGGAGAATTATGCCCACTCCTGATCTAAATTTAGTAAAACAGTGTCTAGTTATTCAAATAATTAATGCAAATTAGCATTAGTCAACGATACAGGCCATCTGGGGTCATACCTTTGTCTGGCACCAGTGACTATGTGCTAAAAGAGCTTTGAGAATGTGCTTTATTCTGACTCATGAAGGCATGGACTCTGAATGTGTCCTGTACATTTTTAAGTTGCTTCTATGGATCCCATCACACCTGTACAAAAGACTTTTTTTTAATTCACTGTTTACTGAGTTGGTGAAAAAAAGGTGTTTGACGAGATGCAGATTGTCAAGAATGCTGCAGAAGGGTATTTAAACCAAAAAAAAATCACACCTATTCAATAATTCAGTTTTCATTAAACTGGTTTCCAGTCTCTTTTAATATGTGGTAAATTTTAAAATGTTCTTTAAATTTCAAAGATCACAAATGTACCAAATGTTAACATTAAAAAAGTATTTATAGGAGACAGATGGTCATACCAGACACAGGTCACACCATGCCAGATATGGTTATTTTCAGGAAATCATAGGATACTCAAAATTGTCTTCATTTGAGATGTATAAATGAACAGAATTAAAATATTTGTATGAACTTGACCATGATTCTATGAAAATACACATATATTTTTTGTGCTTATAAGCACTAAATAACACTTTAAATTTCAGAAATCCTGTTGAAAATTGATTATTCAGTGTTTCTTAAGCCAAAAATGTAAGAAGCTTAATTAATTATTTCCAATGATTATATTGACAAGAATATTTACAATAATATGTCCTTCCAAATATTTCACAGTGGTCCAAATAAAATAAACAACCTAAATGTCCTTCATTATTTTTGTTATTTATGCATGTATTGTCGCTTCTCATGGCTTATAATCTGTAATTTGAAAAGTGTGTGAGCAAAGAAAGAGAGCAAAGAGCCTCTCCTCTCATTTTCCGTTATAACCCAATATCAGGGTCAGCAGTGTCATTAGTCTTGCCCTCTCACACTGATCAGTCAGTCTCCAGTGTCCATGCAGTTCGAGCATGCATATAGAGCAGTAAAAAGTCACTGAATGGCTTCTCTGGCATTTAAAATGGGATTTAATTCAGTTGGAAACAAGTGAATTTTAGCTCTTTTCTAAGCTGTATTACTCACTCATATTTCATCACACAGCGATGAGAACAATAATGGTTAGATATGGCATGTATAAAACAGCATGAAAACAGTGGTGGGAAACTAAGGGCTGTAGTCCAGCACAGTTTGTTAATTTTCCTCTAACACATCAAACAATCTTTGTAATTTATCAGTGAGTAGAACCAGGTGTGCTTGAGAAGCAGAAGAACAAAATTGTGCAGGAATCTGGCCCTCCAAAACTGAAGTTCTCCACCCCTTTAAAAAGTTCTTCACACTATCTAGCCATCATTATTTCTGCTTTTATTTGCGATGGGTCCAGAGCCTGCCCAGAATCATTAGGCAAAAGGAATACTCCAGATGAATACCACCCTTCACATTGCCATTACAAACATAATTCAAACATATTATAGCACATAGATTTTTAAAAAGGTGGAATGTTAAAAAAATACTAATAATACACCTTAAAATATGAAGTAGATCATATTTGACATTGACCAGGTGCTGAATGAAGCATTGCTGAATTGTAACAAAGCAATGCTAACAACTTATAGATACAGTGAATCATGTTTTCCCTTTGAACAAATCCAACAGAGATATCTGTGTTATTCCTCACTTAACAAAGGAGTATTGAAGGGGAGCAGTGGTGACATGGTGTTTAGAACCCTAAGTTATTGATGACATGGTTGTTGGTCTGATACCTGCATCTGTTAAGCTGTTGCTGTCGAGCCACTGAGCAAGACACCAGAGTCCAGCTTTCATTGTATTATACAACAACACTCCCAGATAGAACTGCTTCAAAATGTGGCATGTAGTTTTGTCTCAGGGCGATTTAACTGATTACAGGTGTGGTCTGAGGAGACATTTTCTTGGCACAAGAGGGTGTAAAATTGCTTTCCCTCTCAGAGCATACTTTTGGGTAGTGTACCTCTTGGTGAGATATTGTTCCTTGCCAGACATGTCTCTACCATGCATTCAAAACCATTATATGCAGTTGACAGAATTCAGGAGGGGGATAATCATTGGACAGAGAGAAGCAGAAAGGTCATTTATGTGTCCTGCCATTGATTGCCAACCACCATCGCTTGCGTTTGCAGTGTGTTGTGAACCCTGTGTCTACAGACTGGAACTATATTGTCTTTAATGGGAAATGCAGGTTCTGTTTGGGATCCAACAATGATCAGTTTGAGTATAGATGTCTCATGGTGAGTGCTTCGGTATTGCCTTTGCTGTAGACCAACACACTGCCCCAACTGCTGGTGTGATTATCTGGGGAGCCATTGCATATGACCATCAGTAGTCATCAGCGGTAGTGAACAGCTTGTTGAACAGAAGTAGTAGTGAACAGCTCTGTGCTATATACAAAACATCCTGTGTTTGTTGTCTCTCATGGCAGGGCTTCAACCATGTATTTTTCGGCAGGATAATGCTTACCCACACACAGCAAGGGTTTCCCAGAAATGTCTCAGATTCCAGATTGCAGCACTTCCCTGGTCACCAGATTTATCATTAATTGACCGTTAGTTGGACCAACTGAGATACCAACTTCAGCAACCTATGTGCAGGATTTACAGGCTCAGCTGCAAAATCTGTTAGCAAATGTGTCATATGGAACTTCATGCACTGTATTTTATCTTGTATCCTGGCTAGAAGTAAGGTGCTGGCTTCCTATTAGTTCCCAGAATTCAGAAGGCTTCAGCAGGGGGAAGAGCCTTTTCTCACAAAGCCCCCCAGCTCTGGAATAACCTTCCAGATAATGTTCGGGACTCAGACACAGTCTCAGTCTTCAAGTCTAGGCTGAAAACTTACTTGTTCAGTGTAGCATTTGGTCATTAATGTCTTAGCTTAGTTACAGGCTGCAGATCCAGGGGTTCATGGACATAGGGATATATGGTAAACTGGGATGTTGGTGCTGCCGTCTGACTCCTTCTCGCGATCACTCTGGTTTGTGACGGTGGAGCAGTTACACGCCAATGTTTCAGGATGCTCCCATGTTTATGTTACCTTCTGGTTCTCTCCTTAGTTATGCTGTTATAGTCAGATCTGCCGGAGTCACTCGCCACACTCTGGTAATGTTTACATTCTCTGTTCTCTTTTTAAATTTCAAACTAATTCATCTCTGTATCTTTTCCGAGTTAATGATGACCCACCAGCCAGAACTGATTAGGTCCTAACCCCAAGTTCTTCTGCCCCACCTGAGAAGGACTCCAAGCTCCCCTGATACATGTATACATTGGCTCTCCACCTTCCACCAACTGGACCTGGACTAATTTCCCACACTGCCATGGACTAGCTGCTCACCCACCATCACCAACTGTAGAAATCTACTGTTAATATTATGTCCACCAGAAAATAAACATTACTTCAATACCCGAGTAATAGAACAGAGATGAAGGGGTCCAGTGTCCCCTAACTATGTATAAGTAGTTTGACCAGAGGAGGATGGGTCCTCCCCTTGTGAGCCTGGTTCCTCCCAAGGTTTCTTCCTCCAGCTGAGGGAGTTTTTCCTTGCCACTGTCGCCATGTGGCATGCTCACTAGGGGATCTGTCGTTTATACTTTGTTTCTGTTTTAACCTTTCTTATTTATTTATTTATTTATTTATTTATTTTATTTCTGTGAAGCTGCTCTGTGACAACTTCAGTTGTGAAGAGCGCTATAAAAATAAATTTTGATTTGATTTGATTTTTTTGCCTCCAGTGTCCCAGAACCTCCTCTGAACAATTTCCTTTTGCTCTAATGAAGTAAACTTCATTCAATTCAATTTATTCATTGTATTCTTCTTTGTCATTGAGTGTAATAATAAAATTTAAATATAGCTGGAAGCATCAGTTATCAGGGACCAAGCATTTATTACCCCAATCAGACCCAATATATCAGTATGTGACCCATTCCTGGAATAGAAGCCACATGATGTATAGTATGTGTACTTGCAGCTTTTACATGTGTAAATGGAAGTACATGCTGATTACACTATGTAAAAATAATTAAAAAATAGGTCCCAGTGCTTTCCTAATTCTTTGTGCCTTAAATGAATAGAAAAAAGTTATTATTCCTGGTAAACATTGTTTTTGTGGTCAGCTTTCAGGTGCACAGAACTTACAGAGTTAGGTTGAGGCAGAAGTATGTGCAGGGTTGTATTTATTAACAGATTACACAAACTTACACTAACCATCACAATGAGACATGTTGACATGACGAGTAGACTGGAAGACTGACAAGGACAGACTCAGAACAAGGGGCTTATATGTGCAGAGAACATTAGACAAGACTGGAACATGATAATGATGGGGCAGGGTTACAAAACCAACACAGCTGGGAATGGGTGGAGACAGGACATGTGCTCAGAAGTATGAGGGGAGATAAACAAAACAGACGAGACCAGAGGGACAAGACAGATACGTGACATTAGGCCCCCTCCTGACTCGCAACTCCGGGACGCATAAACCAACAATGCCCAGGGCTGGCGCAGGAGAGGGACCAGAACAATAACAGGGCAGCCTGGACTAGACACGAACTGGAGACAAGACAGGGGTAGGCAACAAAACAGGAATCCACACTTGGACTGGGACAGATACAAAAACAGTGACAGGAACCAGAACAACCAAACCAAACATAGGAATAGGGACAAGAATGATACAGGAATTAACACGGGTACAGAAACAGGCAAAAGTACAGACACTGGTTGCAACATAGGCTTGGACCCAGAACTGGCTAATGTCCTAAATGTTCCAGTCAGTCTGGGCACAGTTCTAGAAGCTGGCACCGACACTTAGACGCTGGTGGCGGGTGCTGACCTTTGGATGTCGGCGCTTATATATACAAAGAACTTTAGACAAGACTGGAACATGATAATGATGGGGCAGGGTTACAAATCCGACATTGGTGGGAATGGGTGGAGACAGGACATATGCTCAGAAGCATGAGGGGAGATAAACAAAACAGATGAGACCAGAGGGACAAGACAGATATGTGACATCAGCACAATGATAATTTGAAATGTATCTTTTTTAAGAATATTCACAATATATTCAGTGCTGAATATAGACTTCAAGAAGCTTCTGGAATTGTGAGAACTCTCAGGAAGTTTCTAGAACTGTCCAGAATTATCTATAACTTTCTAGAACTTTCTGGGGCTGCAGCTGAGGAGCAGAAGCCATATTAGCCTAACCAAAAAGACCTCAATGAAAGCCTGAGCTTGTGCGAGAGGTTGAGAGGTACTGGATAGAGATAGTTGGGCTCACTTCCACACACAGCTTGGGCTCTGGAACCCAACTCCTTGAGAAGGGTTGGACCCTCCACTACTCTGGAGTTGCCCAGGGGGAGAGACGTCGGGCTGGTGTGGGCTTTCTTAAAGCTGCCCAGCTCAGCCGTCTCATGTTGGAGTTTACCCCAGTGAACGAGAGGGTCTACCCAAAGGCGCAGAGAGGACTCTGACTGTAGTTTGTGCCTACGGGCCGAACGGCAGTATCTGACCTTCTTGGGGTCCTTAGGGGGGTACTGGAAAGTGCCCCAACTGGGGACTCCATTGTTCTGCTGGAGGACTTCAACACTGATGTGGGCAAAGACAGTGACACCTGGAGAGGGGTGATTGGGAGGAAAGGCCTCCCCGATCAGAAGCTGGGCGGAGTTCTGTTGTTGGACTTCTGTACCAGTTACAGATTGTCCATAACGAACACCATGTCTGACCATGTGGTGCACATGGCACCAGGATGCCCTAGGCCGCAGATCAATGATAGTCTTTGTTATCATCTCATCTGATCTCCGGCCCTATGTCTTGGACACTCGGGTGAAAAGAGGGGCAGAGCTGTCAACCGATCACTACCTGGTGGTGACTTGGATCTGCTGGCGGAGGGGCAGGCTGGAGAGACCTGGCAGGCCAAAACATATACTTTGGGTCTGCTGGGAACATCTAGCTGAGCCCCCTGTCAGAGAAGCTTTCAACTCCCACCTCCGGGAGAGTTTCTCACAGCTACCTGGGGAGACTGGGGACATTGAGTCTGAGTGGACAAGGTTCTCTGCCTCCATTGTCGACGCGGCCGTCCAGAGCTGTGGGCGTAAGGTTGCCGGTGCCTGCCATGGCGGCAATCCCCGAACCCGGTGGTGGACACAGGAAGTAAGGGATGCCATCAAGCTGAAGAAGAAGACCTATCAGGCCATCTTGGCCTCTGGGTCTTCAGATGCAGCCGACAGGTACCGGGAGGCTAAGCATGCTGCTGCTTGGGTGGTCAAGGAGGCAAAAACCAGGTGCTAGGAGGAGTTCTGGGAGGCCTTGGAGAAGGACTATCGGTTGGCCCTGAAGTGATTCCGTTAAACCATCAGAAGGGGGAAGCAGTACCCTGCCGACACTGTTTACAGTACGGGTGGGGAGCTGTTGACCTCGACCAGGGATATCTTTGGGGTGGACAATGTGGTTTTTTCGTTCTGGCTGAGGAACACTGGACCAGAGGGTGCTTGAGGGTTCATGGGAGTTTGCTCATCCAGTCCACAGGTGTTTTGTGAATTTGGAGAAAGCATTCGACCGTGTCCCTCGGGCTATTCTGTGGCGGGGTGCTCTGGGAATATGGGGTCCGGGGCCCTCTGTTAAGGGCTGTCAGGGCTGCCCTTTGTCACCGGTTCTGTTCATAATCTTTATGGACAGAATTTCTAGATGCAGCCAGGGGTTGGAGGTAGTTCAGTTTGGGAACAACAGGATATCATCTCTGCTTTTTGCGGATGATATTGTCCTGATGGCTTCTTTGAGTAAGGACCTTCAGCAGGCACTAGAGCGGTTCGTAGCCGAGTGCGAAATGGCTGGGATGCGAATCAGCACCTCCAAATCTGAGGCCATGGTTCTCGACTGGAAGAGGGTGGCTTGCCCCCTCCAGAGTGGTGGAGCTGTCCTGCCCTAAGTGGAGGAGTTTAAGTATCTTGGGGTCTTGTTCACGAGTGGGGGTGAGCGGGAGCGTGAGATTGACAGGCAGATCGGTGCTGAGAAAAGTGAGAAAAGTTTGTTTGAAATATTTACAAATTTATTTAAAACCAAAACACAAAAATATAACGTACATAAGTATTCACAGTCTTTGCAATAACACTAAGTTGATCTTAAGTGCATCTTGATTCCACTGATCATCTTTTAGATGTTTTTATTACTTTATTGGAGAACACCTGTGGTAAATTCATTTGACTAGACATGATTTGTAAAGGCACATACCAGTTTATATGAGTTCCCATAGTAGCCCTGCATGTCAGGGCACAAACCAAGCCATGATGTCTACAGAATTGTCTGTACATCTCTGAGATAGGACTGTACTGAGACAAAGATCTGGGGACGGGTACAGAAAAAAAAGTCTGCTGCATCGAAGGTCCCAATGAGCATATTGGCCCCATCAACTATAAATGGAAGAAATTTGGAACCACCAGGACTCTTTCTAGAGCTGGCCACTTGACCAAACTGAGTGATCATAGTAGAATGATACCATTTCAGGGATGAGACCAAGAACAACCATTGCTCTGTGGATAGAGGAGAACCTTCCAGAAGGACAACCATTTCTGCAGCACTCCACAAATCAGGCCTGTATGGTAGAGTGGCCATATGGAAATCACTCCTCAGTAAAAAGCATATGACAGCCTGATTGGACATCTCTGGATGGCTCTGCACCATGGCTCCCCATACATTTTGATGGAGCTTGAGAGGTTCTGCAAAGAAAAATGGAAGAAAACCCCCCAAAACATGTGTGCTAAGCTTACAGTATCATGCTCAAAACAATTGCTGCCAAAGGTTTTTCAACAAAGTAATGTGGAAAGGCTGTGAAAACTTTTGTCCATGTTATATTTATGTTTACGTTTTATTTAAGATTTCAGACAAACATTTGTCACTTTGTCATCATGAGGTATTGTGTATAGAATTTTGAGGGAAAAAATAAGGCTGTAACATAACTAAATATGTAAAATGTAAAGTGCTGTGAATACTTTTTGGATGCACTGTCTCTATGATTTTTGAAATATGTGCTCCACCCATACATTTGGGTCTGGGTACTAAACAGTATTAAATGTTTTGGGTATTTATTAAAGTTCAGTTTCATAAAATTCTTTTGGTATCAAATTTGTGCAGATTGGGTTAAAACACCGTCTAATTTCACTCAAACATTTTTTGTGATTTTGCATATTATTAAGTGAACAGAGGCATTTTTGTCAAAAAAAAAAAAAAAAAAAAAAAAAAAAAAAAAAAGGTCTCTGTCATACGGGATGGGAGATATGGACCTTTAAGTTTGACGTTTCACAATAGCACCACCATCAGGACATTTGGTCTTAGCTCGAGCACCTGAGTAGTGGGACTAGTAGTAATGGATTAATACCTGCCCATGTCCATACAATTTGCAGTTTTTTCTATGCTCTCTTTCAAATAAAGATGAAAAAAAAAAACATAATAGGGTTCCAGCACCTTCGGTTCTCGGACCACAAATTAAAGTGTTTCTTTCTAACAATTATAAATTCTCTTGAGAAATAGCACAGAAATATTTAGTGGGTTTATTAAGGCCTATAGTACAAAATAGATTTTAGAATAGAATAGAATAGAATAGATGCAAATGTTTTAAGTAGTTACACTCCCTTCTAAAGTACTGTAACAGTGAGGCCAATCCCATTATTTTTGTTGTAGACTGAAAAAAATGGGTTTGACCATAAATGGTTAAAATGAGACAAAAGATCAATATTTCAACTTTTATTTCCAGGAATTTACATCTGGATCTGATGCACAGTTCAGAAGATAGCACATTTTGACTGAACTCACCCAATTTTCTTGTGAAAAAAGTATTGGAACAAATAAACTTAAAATTGATTAAAGTGAATAAGACTTAATGTTTAGTTGCAGATCCTTTGCTTGCAGAAACTGCATCAAGCCTGTGACCCAGTGATATCACTAAACTTTTGCATTCTATTTTTGTGACACTTTTCCAGGCTTTCGCTGCAGCCTCTATCAGTTGGTTTGTTTTGGAGGGTTACTCCCTTCAATCTCCTCTTTAGCAGGTAAATGCCCCTGATGAGCTCTTCATACTTCTGGACGTGTATTTTGGGTCATTATCTTGCTGCATGATGAAGAATATTTCAGTTTTTTTGGTGTTTCTTGACAGACAACGTGTTTTGGTAGACATTTGAGCCCATTGTACTGCTGCCATCATGCATAACATTATCAGTGAGGATTAATGAACCCGTCCGAATATGATGCCAAGCCATGACATTACTTCTAGTGTGTTTCATAGATGAGCTCATGGGTTTGAGACCATAAGCAGATCCTTTCTTCTTGAAACTATCCTTTTCATCACATAGTACAGGTTAATATTCTCTAGTCCAGCGGTTCTTGACCTTTTTCACCGTGTGACCCCCTTTTAGGCTCCAGTAAATTTCGCGACCCCCCCTACCCCCAGGAAAAAACGGTATCAATAAGTAACTATCCATTTTCCATATGTAAATCCATATTCCAGGTACTTTTCATAATATTTTCTCACTTTCTCATTATTTTCTGTTCTGATGCCTGGACGCGGGCGTTTTGCATCCCCACTTCCAATTGGACCTTCTTAAAAAATGCTCCATTTTAACCCAGCCTGGATGACGTGCTGAGCCACAATGTGCATGCGCGAACCTGAATCGAGCAGAACAGCAAGTGAATCAGTTTGATTCAGTGAAAAAAACTTTATTTTTTTCAACTCTATTTTAAGCAACAGTGGGTGTGCCAAGCCATGTCCTTCATGCAAGACACTCCATCAAGACTGAGAATGATATAGTGTGAAAAAGTTTAGCGCTTAAATCTGATTCACCACACATTTAGCTGAAAAAACAGGTTAAGAACTCCTGCTCTAGTCTCATTAGTCAGTAAAAACTTTGTCCCAGAATTTCTGAGACAAACTCCCATCTGGCCATTGTTAATTAGTGGTTTGCATCTTCTGGTGAATCCTCTGGACTTTTGTTCATGACATCTTCTGTGAACAGTAGATTGTGATACTTTCACTTCTATCCTCCAAAAGTTGTTGCTGATATAACAAATGGTGGTTTTAGGGTCTTTCTTTACAGCATTTACAATGTTTCTGTCATTGCTGTTTTTCTCCTTGGGCTACCTGTTCAATATTGGTTACTTAGTAAACCAATGATGAATTTCTTATTCAGGACTTCTCTCAGGTTCACAATTGTCTGTTTTTTACCAATAAACAGCGCTCTGCTTTTAATAGTGCTTACTCCTCTATCTAATCAACATAACAGGACACATCTTAGCAACAAAACACCCCAGTCAGTCACATGTTCCAATACTTTTGCTCAAAAGAAAATGGGGCAGATTCAGACAAAAAAAGGGCTATTTTCTGAACTGTGCATCAGATCCAGATGTAAATACCTGAAAAAAGCTCAAATATTGATCTTTTGTCTCATTCATCTTTTAATATTAAACCCAAATGTTTTATGGGTACAGAAAAAATGAAAGGATTAGTCTCACTAGTCCAGTACTTTTGTGGGGAGTGTACTAGTGCAGCTCAAGAAATTAGAATATTGTTATAAAGCTCATTTGTGGTCACAATTTCATTCAAACATTAACTGTCATATTGTATATTCATTACACGTAAAGTGACAATTGAAGCTTTTTTTGTTTGTTGATCAGTATGGCTTATAGCTCATGAAAACCAGAAATCCAGAAAATGTATTTTTAATTTTTATAATTGATTTATATTATAATTGATTGATATTGATTTTAATAATCAAATTTGTGATGACTAATCACAGTATCAACTTCAAAACAAGCTTGAATTATATCACTTTAAATGTAATGAATATAAAATGTATGACAGTTCAGTTTCATTATATTATTAAAAACCTTTTTCACAGTATTCAAATGTTTTGAGATATACACTGAGTTCAATAAATAAATTAAGGAATTTGATTGGACACAAATTTATAGACATTTTGTTTGATATTTTTAATATTAATCTTTAAAATCTTATCCAAATTAGTGTCCATTTAAAAGAAAACAAAATTTAACATGATTTATTACTGATGTTCACATAGCAGGAAAGGTGGCCCAAATCTTTTTTTAGGCTGTTCTCACTACCTTTATAATGTTGCCTATATCCAACATTTGTCTGAACAGTTTGCGCTCCCAAACTGACACGCATGCCCAAAAGATCTGCTCACAGAGATTTACTTTCATTGTCAGCAACATCACAGGACCTATCACAGAGCTGCAGTGACTGACAGCTGGGTTTATCACAAAGTAAAAGGGCACATTTTTTTTTAACAGAGACACAATTATGACATCTGTTACCTGTCCATTTTCCTTTCTCTTCAGCATACATTTAGGAGGAATGCCAAACTGTATTGATGTTAAAGTCAAAATGTTGATCAGGTTGTTAAGACTGACCATATCTGTGAATCTAATATGCATTGGATTTCTGTACTACATATGAAAGTGGCCCAAATTGGAATTGAAAATTCCAGACAACTATGGAGATGGGGAGCCAACAATATTAACCCCCCCCCCATAATTGAAGTATGAAGTGTATACAGTTTTCAATTATATTTGTCCAGGTTTTAGTATTAAAAAGAAATGCTGGGGGAATTTTGGAAAGTGTGGCAACTCTTTCTAAGTTATAGCTGAGCTTCACCAAGTTATTCCCTTGCCTGACTAAATTGTGACCACAAATTATTGTCACATATTATGTCGTTTCCACACACAATTTCTCCTTCCATTGCAAACTAAATAATTTAAACACCATGTGACCACATCTTATTCTTACATTTTACTAAGTAATTTCCACAGACTAATTCATTCCCATGTCCAAGTGGCCACAACCTATTTTTATTTATGCAGGAATAGGTCATATATAATGAAACACATTGGGTTTGAAACACTTTTATCTGTTACGTGAACATAGCTATAGACACGCTGTCCTTTAAAATGTAAAGTACCTTATCTAAATTTACAGTGTCAAGGTAATTAGTTGACTCATTATATTAATATTAATAATTGATATTAATGTTCAGGTGTGTCATAGAATAAAACAAAGCAAAGTTTAAAGAAAAGTTTTGATGGTGACTGGGACATGTGTTTAGAAAAGATTTTTCCAACCTTATAAAAGTAGTTATAAAATAATCACTAATGTTATAATAAATGAAAATTACATTAATATAATCAGTAGTGATTTATGACTGATGATGTGTTACATTTCCAAATCACGGCCCGGTATAATTTATAGTTCTCATCCCATACCTGGTTTGGTTAATCAATACTTCATTATGTCAAATGAGGTGCGCTGCTCTTGTTGGATCTGTGTAATCCTTTGCAAAGGTTGGGGCATCTAGATAAAATCTGGAACCAACCCTTAAAAACTGCCTTTTACTCCATTATGTGTGTTTTCCTGCAAATCGTTTTGCAAAGTGTACTGGATATACGTCCTCTATTCTTATACTGAATATAACCACACATGCTGCATTTCTTGGATGAATGTGTTCTATCACAGTGTTGCACACTTGCTCATAATCATAGGTGCTGTTTTGTCCATGTGGGAACAAATAGGCAAGTTGTTTAAAATCTCACCTCAGCTCCCCCAATGCTAACTTTGCATTTACAGACAGTTCAGATCTTTACATACTATATTTCAACCTTGTTTACCACTCTGCACAAATGTAGAATGGTCCTGATTGTAAGAATTCCTGAATAAACTCTGAATAATTCATCTTTGGCCCCCATGTTGATTCCAC
This sequence comes from Acestrorhynchus altus, assembly GCA_034509495.1. Taxonomy (NCBI): domain Eukaryota; kingdom Metazoa; phylum Chordata; class Actinopteri; order Characiformes; family Acestrorhynchidae; genus Acestrorhynchus; species Acestrorhynchus altus. The sequence continues at coordinate 13,902,132 of CM067505.1, read as the reverse complement.
TGTTCACCACAGCTTAAAATATGATTTCATTTATACTTAGATGACCGATCAAATGCAAACACATTTTCAGCTACCTGGCCACATGAGGGATTACACTTTCAGTTGGCACGTTCCTCTCATGTAATAAACATTAAGTCCAATTTCCATTTGTTTAGTTAGACTTCTAATGAAATGTCTAGAGAGGCACAATCATCTGCTCTGGATTGGCGGGAAGTGGAGTTAACACAAGCTTGAACAGGGCATCTCTCCAGAGATATATAGTCTGACTCTTTGCAAATCACCAACTGGAGCATGGAGGAGGTGTTTAATTGGCTTAATTAGGACAGTAATTAATTATATCATGTGGTTAAATGCTTTCACACAAAGATAGGGTGCTTTGATCTTGGTGCATTGTACAGGCACAAGAAAAGCAGATCAGTTGGGAAAGAGACTCATTGGAAATCAAATTAAGTGGAAATATAACAAACTTGTTTATGTCACACTGCTACTCTTAAGAAATTGCTGTCAAATGTGTTGTGGCTAGGTTTACCTACTCCAGTTCTGCAGCTAAATGAAAAGCTCTAAAGATTAGACCACATAGTTATTTTTCAAAAATTATTATTACTGAGTCTGTTCTTTTTTCCACTGATTGACTTTCAGAGTTCATTTAACATCCTGAGTGCTTTTTAAAGCTAAGAAAAGATCATTTTCTTCCATCTGGACTTTAGTCTGGCCAGTAATGCGGTACGGTACAGTACATCTGTTTCTCCAAGGTACAAGACTGTCGGTTGCAAAGCTTGAAGTTTAAGTGTGACCCAGTACGTTTTAACCATTGTGTTGCAGAGCTGAAGCCTAAAGCATGGGCTTTACTAATAGACCTTTTTTGTGTGAAGTACAGTCATTTCCATAGCTGTGTGCAAAGAGTAAAAAGACTGCATAATGAGAACTTGTGAAGCTGAGATGTCAGCCTCATTAAAGGCAGGGTGTTTACCCGATGAGTTGCTTTCATACATACATCTAAAACATAATACTAAGAAACTGTTCCTTCCCTGGACAAGGGTAGATGAGGATTTTGACTTTTGGCTTAACTATTTATTAAGTACCGTATTTTCCGGACTATAAGCCGCAACTTTTTTTCCACGCTTTAAACCATGCACCTTATAATGAGGTGCAGCTTTTCCTTCTTATATATGTTATTTTCCAGCGTGCGGCTTACAGTCCGTTGCGGCTTATAGTCTGGAAAATACGGTACCTCTAATATCAAATCAGGCAATAACAATGTCACTAGCAATAAGTGTATGTAATGTATTTGTGGTTACACATGGATTGCATTAGTGTTATTTAAGTATGCTCATTGACAGAAAAATATAATAGCTCACCAAACAGGATTTGTTGGAATTGAGTGAAACTTTATATGTGTGAATGCAATGATGATATATGATTACAATATTAGATGTGAAAGGATAAGTTTACTGTGGAAAACTGACTCAAGTGAGGCTTTAGTACCCTGTTGGGCCACCTCTGTCTGGACAAAAGATGAGACACAGTTGTGCATGGAGGCATACAGGTTCTGTATTAGATTAGATTAGATAGAACATTATTGATCCCTTGGGAGGGTTCCCTCAGGGAAATTAAGGTTCCAGCAGCAGCATCAGTACAGTGCAGGAAAGAGTTGAAAGATAAGATAATAATTTAGTAAGAAAAACATTATAGAAATATAAAGAATATATCATATAAAGACTATATTACAATATACAATATAAATAAATTGTGCATGAAAAAGGTGTCTTGTAGGAGGGGGTATTGCATATTATTATTGCACTTTTAGTCCAGTTGTGCTGTGGTGGTCGGGTTGGAGGTTGCAGGTCACAGGTTCCTACTCATTCCCATCCTCTGTCCACTTGGGAAGGAGCAGTCTGTCACTGAACAGGTTCCTCTGGTGGCTGATGACAGTGTGTAGAGGGTGACTGGCATTGTCCATAATGTCCAGTAGTTTCTTCAGAGTCCTCTTCTTCTTCTATGGCATCCTTTGGCACATTTACCCACAAGTGGTGCATCTAGGTCTGTTGACACGTAGGTTGCTGAAACTGCCATTCCAGCTGATCCCATTAATGCTTAATTACTGATAAATCTTGCAATAGGTCAGGCCAAACACGTGTTGCAGTCTGGTGGAGGAATTCCTGGGAAAATATTTGCTGTGTGTGGGTGACCATCATCCTGCTGAAAAATCCCAGTTGGAACCAGTAGCTGCAGGATGTAATGAACGTATTGCTGAGCTATTAGTGTCCGTCATATCAGGGGGATCAACTGTCATATGGCTCCCTAGATTATGACACTGGCGGTTCAGGGCAGGATTGTAGTACTCCAGCCTGACCTTTGTCGGCTTCCAAAGAGAACCTGGATTCGTCACTAAAGACGATATGGTTCCTTTCTGTAGCAGTTCATATTTCTTGTTCATGGCACCACTGTAAATGAAGGCAATGCTGGTTGGCTGTCAATGGCAGGGCATGTAATTGGTGCTACAACATCAAGTTTCCCTTTTGTTGAAATGATCATGCTGCTTCTCTCAGTCCAGTGATTCACACATCTTAAGGTCTGTCAGCTAAGCAAAATGTGTTTGAGTGCATCATAGAGGCATGTCTAGCAGTCAATGAGGTACACTAAGAGGTACACTAAGTAGTGTCCTGAGCCCTTTTATAGGGGACTGGGGGGCACAATTTGTCTTTGTCCCCAGAAATTTTCTAATCAGGCCATAACTGTACATCATTTACATATTCACGCCTATGTAAAAGAAGCTGTTAATAAGCTAATTACAGTTGTATGTATTGCTTTTGTTTCCAGTAAGACCTTTGTGATTATAACAGGAAGAGCGTGATTACCAACATTACTGCATTCTGCTGCATCTGCACATTAAAAGGCAATATGCAGCACACTGTAGTAGTATATTTTTGCTGGGGGTATTGTTCCATTTTGTCATTTTCTGAGAAGAAATGTATTCTTCTATCAGAGTCTGTGGAACATAATTGTGTTTCTCAGCACTTCTTTTTTTCTATCCTGCCTTTTTCCTTGAAGCAATGCTACTGTAGAAAAATGTGCTGGATCTCTCTTTCCTGAAATCGTGATGGATCTCTCCTTCTGTTGTTCCTGTTAAGCCACTGTCAAAGATGCTTTTGCTTGCAGAAGCATTCAAGTTATAATCAGTGACAATGCATTCTAAATTGTCTATATATGCACTCAATATGTGTACAGTATGTTAAAGAAAAATGTTGCTGCATTTTGGCTATTCTTAGGACTAGATGTGCTCAAGACACTGTCTGCAGGTTTATATTCCATCAAAATGTGTGCAATTACAGACACACCAAACATATTTCCCTGATGGAGCACTGATTCTCAGGTAAACCCAATGCTATGCAAAATGTTACCCGACCTATTTTAGTGATACATCGCTTCGAGCTGGAGCACTACAGTAAGCTCTGCAAGCTTTTTATGCTAAGTAGTTCTTGATTTAAATGGAGAGGGGAGGTGAGGCTTTAAGGCTCAGCTAATGCTACACTGCAGTCACAAGATTTTTCTTTCTGGGTTTAAGGCACTTCTGTTGAGTTACTATTTGAAACACCCAAATTGATACCCTGGTTTAATCCCCCCGTCACACCTTGCCAACACTTTGCTTACACTTCTGAGGCAGCAAGGCAGTATTCATGTAATGTTTATGCCGTGACTATTTCACAGATTTCATGTGGAACATTTAGCATTTATATACAGAGTATGCTGAAAGTGTGACTCATTCTATTTCAGATGGATGAAATGCATCTGTGTCCAGTATTGCAAGCAATAAAGCATGGTTAATTTACTATGAACTATGTTTATCAACAACGCTGTATTCAACAAACATGTAATTACAATGCAAATCTGTAGAAACAATTACAGTTGTGATTGGAATTATATTTCACTCATTATGGACATGAATATTAACACCGAGCTCTTCTGGGTAAGAGAAGTGTACAACATCTTATTCACACACACACACACACACACACACACACACACACACACACACACACACACACACACACACACACACACACACACACACACACACACAAAGTATATCCAGGATACATTTGTGTTTAACACTTGTGGATTATTTTCTATATTTCAGCAAAATGTTTACCTAAAATGTTAATTCCTAAAAGAAGGAAAGTAAAACCAAATCTAATACATGTGACAAGAAATTTCACTTGGCCATTTAATTGTTTAAGCAAAATTATTCCATTTTACATATTTCTGAGTGTGAAACTTTCAGTGTCTGGGTTGAAAATAACTGCAACTAAACATTTCCAGTAACTGTTGATCAGTCATGTACTTAAGCTTGGAGGAATTTTAGCCCATTCCTTCATATAAAACAGTTTAAACTGTGTTATGTTGGTAAGTTTAATCCATGAACTGCTTGCATCAGGTCCTTCAACAATTCTCTTGGCTTAAGGTCATTTTACCCAAAAATGGCTTGTCCATGTGATCTTTAGTTGCAGATGAGTTCTTTTGGAGAGCAGCATCTTTCTCTTTGCAACCTCTGCCAACCTGCCACTCACAGATATGTAATATTGGATAAATTCCTGAAATTAATTTTTAAGTGTAAAATTTTTTTGTCGTATTGGTTTTATTTGGTTCTTCTTGTCCAGAAAATCCAATGAAGTTTTAGGTCAAATTTATGCAGAAATATAGACACTTGTCATTGTCTAAGATATGAAAAAAGTAAAATATATGATCTGTACACAGCCAAATGTTGATGCCAGACATAAAAGGTTTGTTAGAATTAACAGATTTCAGATTAGTGATTTTGTATGGTCACACTGTAGTCATATTCATTTTATTTTTTGTAGCAATGAAGCATGTGTAAGTACACTTTTGAGCCTGGGGCATGAAAAACTGGGCTTAAAAGGTGATTTGGACTGTTATTAATATGTAATAAAAATGTAATATCTAACAACTATTATACTTTCTATACAGAGACAGCAGCAGTGCATGTCTTATCAATTACAACATGACCAGAACAGGACATTTTGTAGGCTAACAAGCATTTTTCATTAATTTTCAGAAAAAGGTGTGAATATGAGTGTGGGGCCTCCTGCATCAACTGTGGATGTGAATTCTGCCAAAATCGATTGTCTGTTTGAACAAAATTCATAGTCAGAGACTGCTGATTACAATCATTATCACCAACTAAGCTGTTTTCTGTGGGTGGTAATGACTTCAGTGATGTATTCCCAGTATACACATAAGACTGTGGATCAAGAAATGTTAAATGCCCACACAGGTTCCAAAATGGAATATCCCTTCTGGCTCCCATTTTGCTTTGTGTGTTGACCAGTGTTCACATACTAGCTCATTCACAAGATAACACCTCACAGCTTACACAAGTGTGTTCACAAGCAATCCCCTGACGTAACACTCCTTGATCAACATGCATCCACTGCTATCCAATGGCATGCCAATATATTGTATTTAGATAATTTACCATTACCTTCAGCTAAATGAATAACATACATAATTGATATTTTGTCTGAATATGTTCAATCCAATAAGCTTTATAAATGAATCGGGGCATATTGTGACATCAACAATTGCTACTACCTGCTGATCTGACAAGTCAATCAAGAGTTGTATGTCCAGAAGTCCAATTTGAAACCACATACAAATGTGCTTGTCAGATTTCATGTTGCTTTTTTTGTCATTAGTAATGCAGAAAATCTGTCCCACTCAGATCCTGGCATGCCTAAAATTGATCTGAGTCTGAAAATTTCATTTGATTTGAACTTTGTAAAAATCACATTGTGCAAAAATGTTGCAGCCTTTCTTGCATGAATGACAACTTCCTTTATTTGTTTGCCAAGCGTTTCTGTTTTTGATTTTTTTTATATTATATATAAAAAAATATATATTTTATATATTATATATATATTTTTTAACATATGACATATGGACATATGTACTTATATGTGGAAACAGAATTTCAATGAGAAATTATTTACTTCTCTAAATATAGACATTTATGAAAGGGTGACATGAGATATTATGTTAAGACTAAAGCAGAAAGCTATTTAATCAATTAGCTTATTGCTGCTAGGAGTATAATCCACAGATTTGTAAGCTAAACCCTTTATTCAAAATTACAATTATTTAAAATTTTGTCTAGATGCAGTTACTTTTATCAGTAGCTGCACTACCCCTGAAACATCTGTACAATAATGCTCTTCTCCTCACAAGGCCTCAGCCATTAAAAAAACACAAGGAGCATTATGAAAATTGTGATCATGATGGGAAGCTTAACTGCAGATTGATTGCTGGTGTAACCTGTGTGTACAAAAACAGTTGCCATTCCACATTCACAGAGCATCCAGTGATGATGTATGCATTTTCCATTAGCAGGCGTCAAGGGAAACATTGCCATTTTTCACTATCAAACATACAGCCTGGTGTCAGTGTAATAAATCTCCTTCGTTGTACAGCAGAATGGTCACCTTCCTGCGGTCCAAAAATAGGGGCCTGAGTGGAACTGAACTGAATGTTTGCAAATTTAACCTGCCAAGGACACCTCAAACCTGGGCTTTTGCATAGCAATGAATGAGTTACGTCATGCTACGTGGGCATTAAGAATGGCTGCAATGAGCTTAAGAAGTAGGAGGCAAAGAGAATTAGGGCAAAAGAATTGAAAGGTGAGGGGAAAGCAGAGACAGAGGGTAAGTCATGTAGAGAGATGTGAACAACAGAAACTAATCGGATTGAAGGTGGAAAAAAATGTGGCTAGCAAACACGAATAAAGGAAACCAATACTGACACATCCTCTGTGTGATAATGGATCACAAAGGGTTAAACCTGTCTTCCATAATTTATAGCTGGTGATACATTCTGAGACTTCTAGCTACGATGCATGCATGTCCATGATAGCAAGAATAAAATAATAATAATAATAATAATAATAATAATAAAAATTGATTTTTAGAATAAAAATAACAGTATATGCTATTATGTTGTATGTACTGTCGAATGCATGGCATTCACATATGTTCACATATTTATAATGGAGTTATATTTAATTAAATATAACTGACCTAAATGTATCAGGAAAATCATTCTGTAAAATAAAATAGAGGGCCTCTTAAGAAGGTTAAAATAGTTGTGTTTTACTTCACACTGAAAGGTTAAGATTTTCTTCTGATGGTTTTGTGTCCTCAGGAGAGCGGCTCAGTCTACCTGCAGTTCTCCTGCTCCACAGCCCTGCAGCTGGAGGTCATCTTCGAGGTGCTGGAGGAATTTGATTGGACGGCTTTCTCTGTGGTCACCACGCGTCACCACGGCTACGAGGACTTCCTGGCCATGGTGGAGGGCATCACAGATGGTTCTTTCATTGGCTGGGAGAGGAAGAGCATGGTGATGCTGAACTTGACCGATGACCCTGGAGGGGCACGTACCCGTAGACTCCTAAAGGAGAACGAAGCACAGGTCAGAATAAAGATACACAAATAGAGAGAGAGCAAGAGAGAGAGAGATTATTGTTCTTTTTATTTTCTATCTGCATTGTAACTACAGTGAAAATCTGACCCATTTTACTGCCTGCACTACTTTCTGTTGTTAGATATTTTATCATCTATTTCTGTACTTTCTTTTCTGTGCTTTTCTTTCATTACTTTTTTTTCCCTTTTTCAGTTTAGTGTGGCCTCAATGGCAGCACAATTAACAGATACATTATCACATCAATCTTTTATAATTATAGAAATATGAATATAAGAATGAACATGAAATGATAACTAAGCTGCTATAATGGCATTATTACTGTTTAACATACCTTCTTCTATAATAATTACTCTACACTCTACTAGAACCATGCTACAAAGCCCTTTAAGAATCTTCCCTATATGCAGCTTTTATACTTTTCCCTTCTCTCATTTTTCTTAGCATTTTCTTGTTCATGTGTCTATTAACCTTTTCTATCACTGTCTGTGCTTCTACATTCTATGTCCCCCTCTTCATTATCACTGTATCATTACTTCATATTCGGTATTGCATTTCTTTTTCTACTTTCTATCAGTTTCTCAATCTTTCATTATATTTTTGTCTTCTGTCTTTACCTCCCTACTTTCTGTTTCAACTCAAACTGTGGCCTTTATCTGAATGTTCCTGAAGAGAAGGGGGTCGAGGAACCTACAAAAAGGGAGATGGCATCCTGTAATGTTACTGAGCAGCATGGCATTAAATGACAGTTTCCATCTGACCCTAAGGTGACCACCTCAATTCCACACTGGCTGGCCACGCAGGCAGTCAGTCGTTCTCTGCATTTGGTGACTTGACTGATTAATTCTCCTCAATGTCCAAGAGCCTGGACTTCTAAGACCCTAATCAGTGTCTTATTTAGGAGACGATTCAAGGCACACGGCACATCAGTCTAGTATTCTGTCAGATAGTTTTTCACAGAAAATACTCTTGGAGAACAGGAGAGGGGAACAGTTTTTAAACTTGGAAAAAAAGTTTTAAAATGTGGTTCCAGAAAATGCACTTAATGTAACCTTTTTTCCTTTCTAGTCAGAAGGTGGGCACCCAGTGGGCTGTCTAGGACTCATCTGAGTGACCCACATCTCTGTTCTGATTTTCTTGTTAGGCATGGTGAGGGAAAATTCTTCTGGTGGGATCATTTCTAGTGGGAGCGAAATACCCTCACCTTTAAAAAATAGTAGCAGAAGGATGTGTCAGATTGAGTGTTATTATTAACTACTCTTAGTGCTTTGTTATTGACTTCATGTGAACATGAAATGTACATTTCCATATTGTTGCTTCATGTGCTTGGTAGGGCTGTGCGGTATTGTCAAAGTATGTGCAGGGTTGTACATTTATTTACAGATTGCACAGACAACTTATACTAACCATCATGACTACCGACAAGACATGTTGACAAGACAAGTAGACAAGAAGACTGACAAGGACACACTCAAACAGCAGGACTTAAATAATGAGACATGATAATTAACACCTGGACTTGACAGTACATGAGAAAAAGCTGGGAATGGGCAGAGACCAGACCAAAACAAAACACGTGATAGAAGCATGTGGGAACAACACAGGAGTCTATACGTGACAATATGCATAAACAGTAAACTTTAAACAGTTTTCAAAACAAAGTATTTTAAATGGTGGTATGGCAAAATTTATTTCACAGCATATGTGAAAAGAACTAAAATTGACATTTATACATTTTTTTTATTAGAAACATATAAAACAGCAAGTTTATCTTTGGAAGATCACAGTGGTTTAATTTACTACAAATACAAATATTAAACAACTATTTGTGTACAAATCTTTGGAAAGTGTATGAACAACAAATAAATAAACAAGTGTTAAAGATAGAAAAAGAAAAATGTATGATTTTTCCACATTATGAGTGTGCTCATAAATTGTTGTTGTGTACTTGCACGTGTGTAAATGTATGTAATGAGAGAAAGAAAAAGAGTGGGAGATATGAGCTACACAGACAAGAAAGGAAGAACATATCACTTTTTGTTACTGTCTCTCAGAACCGCTGGTTGATTACTACTTCTCTAATATTGTAATCATGAGTTTACTGACAGTAGGGTGAGTTTATTTTAAATTAGGTAGATGAGAAAACAGCCTGGTGGTGCTTTGGGAGTGCTAGCCTACTGTTGCTAAATTATGCAGCACTGTATTTCATTCTGTGATTTTTTTTTTGCCACATACTGCGGTATTATGGAATGGAAGAAACACAGACCCCAAGATGTTTTATAAACAGCATGGTCATATTAAATCTGAAAAATAAAATAATACACTTGCTCCTGCTTGGCATGCATACCCATGGTTTATTGAGTAACAGTCAAAGCTGAGTTAAGATAAAGCTCCTAATACTGAATGGAACAGTTGTCAGTAGAAGGCCTATTCTAAAGGGTAAAGGATTTGAGATGACCTTATCCTGCAATCACTTTTATTTTATTTCATTTTATTTCTCATTAATGTACACTCACCACCCCATATTGACAGAAAAAAAAACAGAAATGTAGTACTTTTGCAAATTGATTAAAAAAGAAAAACTGAAATTTCACATGATCATAAGTATTCAGACCCTTTACTCAGTATTGAGTAGAAGCACCCCTTTGAGCTAGTACAGCCATGAGCCTTCTTGATGCAACAAATCTTTCACACCTGAATTTGGGGACCCTCTGCCATTCTTCCTTGCAGATCCTCTCCAGTTCCGTCAGGTTGGATGGTGAACGTTGGTGGACAGCCATTTTCAGGTCTCTCCAGAGTTGCTCAATAGGATTTAGGTCAGGGCTCTGACTTATTTGCAACCAGTTGTCCTGTCCCTGCAGCTGAAAAACACCCCAATAGCATGATGCTGCCACCACCATGCTTCACTGTTGGGATTGTATTGGGCAGGTGATGACCAGTGCCTGGTTTTCTCCACACATACTGCTTAGAATGAACACCAAAAAGTTCAATCTTCATCTCATCAGACCAGAGAATATTATTTCTCATAGTCTGGGAGTCCTTCATGTGTTTTTTGGCAAACTCCATGTGGGCTTTCATATGCCTTGCACTGAGGAGAGGCTTCCGTCGGGCCACTCTGCCATGAAGCCCAGACTGATGGAGAGCTGCAGTGATAGTTGGCTTTGTGGAACATTCTCCCATCTCCCTACTGCATCTCTGGAGCTCAGCCACAGGGATTTTTCTTCTTTACCTCTCTCACCAAGGCTCTTCTCCCACGATTTCTCAGTTTGACTGGACGGCCAGGTCTTGGAAGAGTTGTGGTTGTCCCAAACTTCTTCCATTTAAGGATTATGTAAGTGTACATTAATGAGAAATAAAATTAACTTTTTTTTTATTTTAGCAAATGGCTGCAATGAAACAAAGAGTGAAAAATTTAAAGGGGTCTGAATACTTTTCGTACCCACCATTGGAAAACATGTTTTAGTTCATTCAACTTCACTCTCATTGTTTGTGCAATGCACCATGGGGATGCATGCAGAGCAGGTGTATTTAGTATTTAACAAAAATAATATTAACCAATAACAATAATTCATTTTCTTCTCCTACCACTAATTATTTAGTGAGAGCACTGAGCTAAGAGGTGTGATAAGAGGTGTGATAAATTTCACAGTATGGAAGGAAAATTCTTTGTGATTTCCATTTCACATTGACCTTAATTATGGTTTGTCGTTATCATGCTAGAAATTACATAATAAAGGAGCCCTATTTTTCCATGCTTTTTAATTCATGCTTCTTGTCTTAAATAGTAACTGATTATCTTGCATATTGCATGAGAGAATGTTGGTTAGCTGTGAAGATAAAAACTAGTTGTTGTGGAATTCAGCTGACCATTGGCCATTTTTGCAGCAGATTTGGAAAGTAGATTAAGTTTATTATGAATAATCTTTATTATGCTTAGAAAGGATTTATTCACATGTAAAATCACACAATATATGAAAACACACACTGGAGCAAGTGTGGTGCTGATTGACTAACACACCAGTGTTAGTAAGTGTTTTGGAAATATAAGGTATTTGCCTGATAATGACAGTATTCTGGCTTATGCTGGTCTTGTGCTGGTTGACCAGCATATCAGTGATCAAAAGACCACATACCTTGTGGTCTTTACATACGTAAAAATGCATCCAGGCATTCATTCTAATGAGTTAGTTTAGCTACTTTAAGGTGTACACATAACTGACATAGGCAAGACGCTCATGCACAGCTTGTTTAATCACCATAAAAACCCTGCCAATATAAAGGATGCTCTATTGCAGCCACACAAGTCTAAAGTAAAGTCTAAATCATACCCAGTTCCATCTGGTACATAAAGGTGTATAAAGTTCTGTAGCACTTTGCTGTGGAGCAGTGGAACTGACTGAAGCTGGAGCTTCATAGCTCCATAACTAATCATCCATAATCAGTACCTGACCTCACTAATGCACTATTGCCTGCCAAATGTCATAAAATTCTCACAACAGTGTTCCAGAAGTTGTGTAAGGCCTTTGCAGATGAGTACAGGAAAGGGAAAACAAACTCCTTATTATTTGTAGGGCTGTCATGATAATTACATTATTGACTTATTGTACAATATATGATTTCATATATAGTGATTTTTGCTGACCCTAATTTCTCATTATGTTTTCTTAAAAATTAAAGCTTGTTATCTATAAGCTAGTATGTTGACTGTTCAAAAACACTGATTTCATTTTGTTTTATGTGTTTGTTTATATTTTTAAATCATATATTCCACATGTTTATGAAATGTAGAAACAAAATGGTTATCATAATAATATAATTTGACAGTGTAGGTTGGTTTACACTGTCCTGGTGCTGTCATATGGGTTGTTATCACCCGCACAGACCCAGTGTATTCCTTGGCTAAAATAAAATTTGGGTAAAATATATTTTTCTAGTATTTATATTTATAGTGGTAATTTTTCATGTGTAACAACACCACAAATTGTAATGGTCATCAACGCAAATATTTATGCACACACTAGTAACAGATCAAATCAGATTTCAAAATCATCTAAAAAAAGATTAAATGCTTTATAGTTTGTGTATTTTTAGGATAAATGAATAGAATAGAATAGAATGGAATAGAATAGAATAGAACAGAATAGAATAAATCACCTATTAAGTGGTAAATAAGCTGCTTATGTACGCTCCGGGGAGACGTCCAGGGGGCATCTGAAAAAGGTGCCCGGGCCACCTCAACTGGTTCCTCTCGATGCAGAGGAGATGCGGCTCTACTCCGAGCTCCTCCAGGGTGACCGTGGATCTCACCCTATCTCTAAGGGAGCGCCTGGTCACCCTACGGAGGAAACTCATTTCTTTACCACGACGGTCCGAAACATTGACCGCATAACTGCGGCAGCAGCATCGATTCGCCTGTCAATCTCATGCTCCTACTCACCCCCACTTGTGAACAAGACCCCAAGATACTTAAACTCCTCCACTTGGGGTAGGACAGCTCCACCGATCTGGGGAGGGCAAGCTACCCTCCTCCGGTCAAGAACCATGGCCTCAGATTTGGAGGTGCTGATTTGCATCCCAGCCGCTTCACACTCGGCTACAAACCGCACCAGTGCCTGCTGAAGGTCCTGGATCGTAGAAGCCAACAGGACAACATCATCCACAAAAAGAAGATATGATGTCCTGTGGTACCAAACCAGACTCCCTCCGACCCCTGGCTGCGCCTAGAAATTCTGTCCATAAAGATTATGAACAGAACCGATGACAAAGGGCAGCCGTGCTGGAGTCCAACATGCACCGGGAACAGCCCTGATTTACTGCTGGCAATGCGAACCAAGCACCTGTATTCCTGGAGAACCTCCCACAAAATAACCCGAGGGACACAGTCAAATGCCTTCTCCAAATCCACAAAACACATGTGGACTGGTTGGGCAAACTCCCATGAATCCTCGAGCACCCTCTGGAGGGTGTAGAGCTGGTCCAGTGTTCCTCGGCCAGAACGAAAAAACCACATTGTTCCTCCTGAATGCAAGGTTCGACTAACGGCCGAATTCGTCTCTCCAGTACCCTGGCATAGAAATTCCCGGCGAGGCTGGGAAGTGTGATCCCCCTATAGTTGGAACACACTCTCCGATCCCCCTTTTTAAACAGGGGAACTACCACCCCGGTCTGCCATTCTAGGGGCACTGTCCCCATCTGCCATGCGATGCTGCAGAGGTGTGTCAGCCAAGATAGCCCAACAGCATCTAGAGACTTGAGAGACTCCGGGCGGATCTCATCGACCCCCAGGGCCCCTCCTTTGAGGAGATCCTCAAAGTATTCCTTCCACCGCCCAACAATATTTCCGGTCAAATTTTAAAATTGACCAACAAAATCTGTGATGTAACTGATTTGCAAACATAAGACTAGGATAAATCCTAAACATTTGAAACTTCAAAAATGGAATAAACACCCTACAACAAACCTCAGATGAATAGGCTATGTGAATTACCAGTTCCTCAGTAACAGCTTCTTATCATTGCTTAGACTAATAATTCATGTAGGATGACTATTTTACAACCACTGACATTCATTTTGCAAGTTTGTTCTGAGAATAGAGAACTTTTTTTTTTTTTATTCCTAATAGTCAGGTCTTTCCTTTGTGCACTTCCACAATGTGTCTGAAATAAGGCCATGGATTGTAACATTTCAGGTTTAACAAAATATTGCATTACTTGTTTAAGAATTACGCCATTTTCATAAATTAATTGGGCAAAGTATAGCAGTTTCATCAACAGGTGTGGCATGTTCCCATATTTTATATATATATATATATATATATATATATATATATATATATATATATATATATATATATATATTATATATATATATTAGACTGCTAGAACATTTTAACAGGTCAGGCCATAGTTAACAGGCCTTATTTTTATGTCCAGTTCTGAAACAATTTTTGGACAGATTAACTTGAGTATAGAGAAGAAAAGAAAAGAATACATGAGGCATACCACATCATCTGTGAAACCTGATGGAGGCACTGTTATGGAAAAGGTATGTAGATTATCAATGGAATTGAGTCATTCAGGTTTATTGTTGTGAATGTTGATGAATTCTGAAGTGCATGGAGTTACACTTTTTGTTCAGATTAAGGAAAAAAATGATAGGACAAATAATTACTACTATCCAGATTAGTGCAACCCTCTAGCCCTGTAAAATCTTGGATGTTGTGTAACTAGCTACTTTTAAATAGTAACAAAGCAGAGGTCCTCCTTTTGGGTCCTAAAATTGCAAGAAAATTATTAATGTCTCAGATTAGGTACAGGCTGCAGATCCAGGGGTTCATGGGATTTATAGTAAATTGAGCCCTTCACATGATCACTCAGGTTTGTGACGGTAGAGTGGTTGGACACCAATGTTTCAGGATGCTCCCATGTTTGTTACCTTCTGGTTCTCTCTTTAGTTAGGCTGTTATAGTCAGTTCTGCCACAGAGTCACTTGCCACGCTCTCTATTCTGTATAAATCTAAACATCAAACAAATTACATCTCTGAACATTTTCCGAGTTAATGATGACCTTAATGAAATGCTAAACTTGAGATCTCTGACCCATCACTTCATATTGGCTTCCCACCTTCTGGCTACTGGCCTTGGACTACTTTCCCACCGTGCCCTGGACTAGTTGCCCACCCACTATCAGCAACTATGTAGAAATTTACACAGACCCAAATTAGTTGCTACTGTTACTATTATGTCTGCCAGCTAACTGACATTACAAAAGTACACCAGAGTTTTAGAACAGAAGTGTGGGGGTTCAGTGTCCCCTATATAACTCTGTATAAGTAGTTTGACCAGAGGAGGATGGGTCCCCCCCTTGTGAGCCTGGTTCCTCCCAAGGTTTCTTCCTCCAGGTCTGAGGGAGTTTTTCCTTGCCACTATTGCCAACTGGCTTGCTCACTAAGATGTCTGTTTCTTATCCTTTGTTCCCATATTGTTAACCTTTTTTATTTTTTGGTTTTGGTAAAGCTAGTCTGTGACTTATTTGTGAAGTGTGCTATGCAAATAAATTTTGATTTGATTTGATTTTTAGTCTTGAATGCAGGGATTTGGGATGAATATATATATATATACTGTTTTTATGTTATGTAAAATGCAAGCAATTTGTTGATTTATGAAATTTCTTTAACAATGTTAAAGTCATACTCTGAATGAACTCATTTGCTTTAACATTCTTTATTGTTTCTCCTGGTATCCAACAGTGCTGACAGGAGGGTATTCAATCACCAGTGAATCCCTCACCTTGAAAGAGACATTTTGTTGGAAACCTGAAGCTTAATGTCTACAACAATTTGTTCTGCAACAGCAAAGTTCCTTACAGTGCTTTGTCCTTCACTTCACTCAAGTGTCTAAGTGAATTATGTTGAGTTTGTTACAGGAAAGTGAATTTGTGAATGTGTGAACATATATGCACAGTTTCAAAATGCAATTTGGTTAGTATTTGAGACAAAGGCAGCTTTATTTAAAAGTGTTTTTGCTTCTAAAAGTCTGTTATACCCATTTAACAATTAAAACACATTAAAGTGTCATATATTACATTTAATAAATTCTTAACTCCATAAAGTGGTATACAATTGTGAAGTGGAAAGAGAATTATACATGATTCAAAACATTTTTTACAAATGAAAAACTGAAAAGTACGGTGTGCAAAAGTATTCTCTGAGTGCAACCAATTGCATTCAGAAGTTGCCTGATGACTGCTAATGACTACAAAGAGTCCACCTGTGTGTAATCTAATCTCAGTACAAATACAGCTGCTCTGTTTTGGCCTCAGAGGTTGTTTAAGAGAATATTGGGGAATAAACAGCATCATGAAGTCCAAAGAACACACCAGACAGGTCAGTAATAAGGTTGTGGAGGAGTTTAAAGTAGGCTTAGGCTATAAAAAGATTTCCCAAGCTTTGAACATCTCACAGTGCACTGTTCAATTCATTATCTGGAAATGGAAAGAGTATGGCACAACTTTAAACCTACCAAGACAAGGCCGTCACCTAAACTTACAGGCCGAACAAAAAGAGCACTGATCAGAAATGCAGCCAAGAGTGACCCATGGTGACTCTGGATGAAATGCAGAGCCAAGATCCACAGCTCAGGTGGGGGAATCTATCCACATTAACTATTAGTCGTTCACTGACAACGACCCTAAATATAAAGCCAGGGCTACAATGGAATGGTTTTAAACAAAACATATTCATGTGTTAGAATGGCCCAGTGAAAGTCCAGACATAAACCCAATTGATCTGAAGATCTCAAGATCTCAAGATCTGAAAACTGCTGTTCACAAACTGTAATGCCTGGACACAGGTAGGTGGAGACGGACGTACATGCTGGGTTGTATTTATTGACAAGGTACAACGGATAGGGTACAATAACCATTATGACGAGTATACATGAAGAAAAGGCACACCAGTAGTCACATAGACACAAAGACCGACAAGGACCAACAGAGACCAGGGACTAATATACACACAATCACATAAGACACGGCTGGGACATGATAATGATGGGGCAGGGTTACAAATGGAACACAGCTGGGAATGGGAGGAGACATGACATGTGCTCAAAAGCACATGGGACTGAAAACAACACAAAGACAGACCAGAGGGACATGACACAAACGCTCTCCATCTAATCTGACTGAGACTGCAAAGCTGGTGGAGACATACCCTAAAAGCAGATGTAAATGCAGCAAAAGGTGGTTCCACAAAGTATTGACTCAAGGGGGCTGAGTACTTTGCACACCCCACTTTTCAGTTTTTTATTTGTAAAAAATGTTTTGCATTATGAATCAATTTTCTTTTATGTTCAATCAATTTATGTTTGCATTTGTAATGTGACAAAATATGGAAAAGTTCAAGGGGTATGAATACTTTTGCAAGCCACTGTATTGTAACATTGAAGTCATTTCACCACAATAAGACCAATCACTGAGTTGCTTAATTTATTTAACTGATTTAGGTATTTTGATCAATATTTAAAATGTCATACAATTACAAAATTTAAAATTTAATATAAATATACATCATCAATTTTATTCAGTATTGTACAAACTATTATTTTATTCATGTTATCACTTATAACTATCACAAATATCACTTATCCCAGTAATTTTAGGATTATCTACAGCTGCATTCTGGACACATTTAACATTTTTTAATATTGTTTATTTTATAGCTTCCTAGCTTAATCGTTTGAGACTTATGAATCCTTACTCAGTTGTAATGTATTCCAGCCTTGTGTAACAACATCTATCTTGTTCTATCGTGTGTTTTTTTTTGTTGTTGTTGTAGGTCCGACTCCTGTACTGCTCTCACGAAGAGGCGGAGCAGATATTTAAAGCGGCATGGCTATCAGGGCAGGCCACACCCTCACACATGTGGTTTGCTGTGGGGCCAGCTCTGTCGGGACTAGGAGTGGAGGGTCTGCCTAAGGCTCTGTTTACCGTTCGACCACAGGGATGGCGAGACGAACCACGCCGACGCATCGCTAAGGGCGTGTCAGTGCTGACACATGGAGCCATGGCTTTACGCAGAGAGTATGGCGGGTCCAGAGGGACAAGCTTTGCAGGGAACTGCATGACAGATGGCAACCAGACGCAGAGGGTGCCAGACAGGATCAGGTAGATTTTAAAAAGTGGTTTGAAGAGACATTCACATTTTGTTTGGAATGATCATTCATAGGTTTTTAAACAGTTTTCAGTATGTGACCAGTATGACAGAAAAATTTGTGAGTGTACAGAACCTTTCAAAGATTTAAACAACCTTCAAATAGACTAATAGTGTAGTGGAGGTTTACAGGTTATTCCTAGAACCTCTGCAATATTTAAAGGATTCTTTTCATGTACATTAATAATTTGATAAATATTTTTTTGAAGCAATTTTATTGGTTGAATTGTTTTTTTTTTTTTTTTTTTTGCTCCTGGGTTCAGTTTAACACCACCACTGTAAATGCAGATCACACTTTTAAACTCTCCTAATGAAAGCAAGCATTGGTTGAAAAACCGAATAATGGTATAGGAAACGTGGACTCATGCAACAGAGTATCAGGTGAATTGACTACTTTAAGTTGTCCTAATGTGTGACTGAGTGTGTGTGTGTGTGTGTGTTTGTTTGTTTGTTTGTTTGTTGCACTCCCCCTGGTGGACGATCTTTTCCAGTTGAGAGAATGCTGTTCACAATTGTTTGCTGTTTGTATGCAGGGTGTGCTGGTTTTGTTCTGAATATGATTGTTAAGAGTGTTGATTCTGAAGCATCTTTGGGTATCTAGAAAGGTGGTATATAAGTGTATACCTTATTTTTCGGACTATAAGCCGCACTGGAATATAAGCCGCACCCGCAAAGTTAAAAAAAAAAAACCCTGGAAAATAACATATATAAGCATAACATATAAAGCTGCACCTCATTATAAGCTGCATGGTTTATAGCGTGGAAAAAAAGTAGCGGCTTATAGTCCACAAAATATGGTAATTCCTATTACAGGATTTTTACACAAATATGACTTGTGCAACTCCAGTGAAGTTACATAGCACAGCAGTAGTGTTTCAGTCCCAGAGTGGCAATGACAGAGATGCCATTCTCCTTGTTACAGTCAGTGTACTGTCAATTCTGAAGTTGTTACTTTAAAGTATAATTGCTACATTATGTTGCATTAAGGAATCAAAATTGGTTCCTTTATTGCAAAAAGAACACTTTTGTCCCCTTTAGTTTTAAGAGTGTAGTCTTCTTTAAGTGTAGCACTTAGAAGCACTTAGTTGATCTGTAATGCATACTGAGATTCTTAGTCTTGTTCTTTGGGGTCAGGGAAGGAGGGTTGGGCGTACACACAAACCACACACACACACACACACACACACACACACACACACACACACACACACACACACACACACACACACACTTTTGCATTTTTGCTGCTCTAATCCACACAATTCAATTCATTAAGAGCTTGATCATTAGCTGATGGGTTTAGTCAGTGTGGAGTGCAATATGCTGTCCCAAACCTTAGACTGAAAACCTCTGGCATAAATTCACTGATTCTTGAACAAGATATATTTTCATGAGCTGAGTTGTAATGGTATCTTTGCGCATCATGAGCCCCTAGGCTTCAGATTGAAACTGTGAGGCAGCTAATAAAGGATTCAGGACATTTCTTTTCCTTTTTTCCCTGTGCTAAATTACATGTAAACTGACTGATATTACCCTGCTTAAATTCAAAATAAAGTAGGTCAACCATGAAAGAAAATCAAAATCAGCTTCTGGATGAATAATGGAATGAAAATAAAGCCTATTCAGAATGAAAATATCAAGCAGAACCAGAACTTCTGCTGCATACAATATTTATAAAGCAGAAGCTACATATTGATCTGCTATGAGCAGCATGGAACATTTCAGGGTTGCAGCAACTCGATCATCCAAGAAAAGAATTTGTTAGCCTACAAAAAACTGGTTGTTCTGTAAAAGACTGCCGTGGAATGCAATGGGTCAGATATATGCAGAACATTTCTGAATAATGAAGTAAATAAAGTGATGCTGCTATTTTTTAGCACTTATTAAACAGTGCTTTGAATGGTGCTTTGAACTTCTATGCATTCTTCCCCCGATGGATGGATTTCAAAGAATGTCAGTATGGGTTGATTCCATCAGGTTGGAGCCCCTTTTGGTACCATAGGTTTTTAATATCTGTCTTCCACAGTCCTCTGATTCCCGCACTTTGTTTCACACAAACAATTCCACCTGCATTTGATTGGCATTTGACAGCCAATACTGGGGGGAATTGCTGATCTCCCTGTTTGTCAGTCATAGTTCCTGTAAATCAGTCCATCTTTTAAAGAAAATTAGCACTCACTAACTTTCACTGTCAGTCAGCCCTAAACTGAACGAATTATAAATCTCCTTAACTAGCTTTAAAAGCCTGTCACTGTAACGTGTCACTAGTGCTGAGCTAATAAAATATAGACTCCAGAAACAGTTTCTTCTCTTCAAACTTGTGATCATGGGCATGGGCATGGGCATAACTACCTGAATGTTTTTATACAGTGCCTTGCATAAGTATTCAAATTTATTTTACATTTTTACATTACAACCTGTATTTTGTAATCTGAATTGTATATGATGCATCTGCACAAAACACTCTAAATTGATGTAGTGAAATTGGACAAAAAATTATAAAAGAATATTTGAAAATGAAAAACTGAAATTTGGCATGTGCCAGACCCAATGGTTGGGATGGAAACCTGGTGACACCTGATGCTTCTGGTTTCACCAGCTACTTGTGAACTTCCACAGCAGCTATGTGTGCCTTCTGCCAAACCCTATGGTAATGCCTGATGTAGTTCACTGCAGTGGTGGAGTGAAATCAAACTGATACTTGAAGGGAAACATGACCAGAGCAGAGTGTCTAGAGGTCATATGGGTGTACTCTGCAAAGGTCATTTGGGCAGACCAGGAGTAGGAGTCTTTAATCAGGCATTTGAGGATCTGACCAAGGTCCTGGTTTAGCTGCTCCATCTACCCATGGGGCTCTGGGTAAAATCCAGAAGACAAGCTGACAGAGGCACCCAGAAGGTGGCAGAAGGCTTTCCAAAAAATGGCTTTTGAATTGGGAACCGCAGATGTCAGATTCCAGGGAATTCCACTGACACAGACCACATGCTGGAGCAGCCGGTTAGCCATCTCTTTTGCCAAAGGCAGCTTGGGAGAGCCACAAATTTGCAGGCCCTTTAGAATCGATCTACCAGTACTACGACCATAGTGTTACCCCTGGAGGCAGGCAGACCTGTGATAAAGTCCAGGGAGACATCGGACCAAGGATGTGAGGGTATGGGGAAAGGATGGAGGAGGCCCTGGGGCTATGACCTGGGTGCCTTTTACAATGCACAGGTAATGTAAGCCAAAATGTAGGCACAGAATTCCTTATTCATGCTCATCCACCAGAAATTCCAAGGTCCTAGGTGCCCTGAGAAGGGTGAGGCTTCTGTCACCCATTGCTGAACTGCTGTGGGCACAGATACTCTTTCAAGGGGACCACTGCTTGTATCGAGTTTGTGCCTCAGGGTATCCTGGATGATTGTCACCACTTCTCACCTAACTGGAGCCAGAATGTTAGACATGGTAAGTATGACAGAACCCACTGCCTAGAAAAGGCATCAGACACATTTTTCTTTAAACCTGGTCTACATGACTGGTCAAAACAGTGCCCAGCCTGCATGCCAGGGATTTAGCTATTTGGCTCTTCTGGTGTTAGGGGTGTTTAGCTCCCTTAAGCCAGTGATGCCACTCTTTAACAGTCAGCTTTTCTGCCAAGAGCTTCCTGTCCCCTACATCATAATCAAGTTGGCAGAAGTTGGCGATGCAAGCAGTCGCAGTGGCCACTCTGGGAACAAAACGTGGTGCTTCTTTTGTTTTTTCCGTTATAAAACTCAACCTGAACTCACAACATGCAAGAGTTCACTACCAGAGCTACGAGCTCCCTCACATACAACCAGCAGGCCATCTGGTAAAAACTCTATGAGCAGAGCTGTGTGCGCTAGGCCTGCTAAGTGTTTCCTGAGCCGGCTGGCTGGAAGAAGTCTCCCGCAAGCTGTGTGCGAGGAGCCGGAAGCGCTGCAAGATAGCCGGAGTCTGCGCTAAGCTAGTGGCTAACAGCAGCCAACCAGCCGTACCATCAGTTCTGCTCTCCAATGTCTACTCCCTGGAGAACAAACAGGACCACTTAAGAATTCAGTGGACAACCCAGTGCGAGTCCAGAGACTGCTGTGTGTTCGTTTTCACGGAAACGTGGTTAACGAACTCCATCCTGGACTCCGCCATTCAGCTGGATGGCCTGGTCTCCTTCCGCGCGGATCACAACACGGACCTATCTGGTAAGACCCGTGGAGGGGGCCTGTGTGTCTACATGAACACTGAATGTCTCCAGTTACTGCTCGCCGCTGGTGGAGTTTGCTGTTATTAGAGCCAGACCTTTCCATCTCCCCAGGGAACTGAACACTGTTTACATAGTAGCAGTGTACATAGCACCTAGCGCTAACACCAGCACTAATGCTAATGGTAATGCGCTCTGTGAACTATACAGTTCTGTCAGCAAACTCCAGAACTCACACCCTGATGGACTGTTTATTGTTGCTGGAGACTTCAACCACAGTTACCTGAAGTCTCTGCTGCCCAGCTTTCATCAGTATGTGGATTTTCCAACCTGTGGGGCTAATGTGCTGGATCTTGTTTACACAAACATCCCCGGTGCGTACAGAGCAGAGCCCCGACCCCACTACAGCTACTCGGACCACATCTCTGTTATGCTCATCCCTGCATACAGACCTCTCATCAGACGTGCCAAATCAGTACAGAAGCAAGTGACAACCTGGCCTCCAGGAGCCATCTCTGCTCTTTAGGACTGTTTTGAACACATTGACTGGGACATGTTCAGAGAAGTCGCTACCTCTGATGACTCCATCAAACTGGAGGAGTACACAGAATCAGTGACTGGCTACATCAGCTAGTGCATTGATGATGTTACTATCTCCAAAACCATCACAACATGCCCCAACCAGAAGCAGTGGATGACTGCAGAGGTACGTGTGCTGCTGAGAAACTAGGACAAGGCCTTCAAGTCAGGGGACAAGGCAGGCAACAGAACAGCAAAACGCACTCATGCAGAGAAGATCCACAACCATTTCCAGGACACATGCTGACACACAGCACATGTGGCAGGGCATCCAGTCCATCAACAACTGCAACCCCCCTTCACCTGCTTGTAATAGTGATGCCTGTCTCCCAGATGTGCTGAACACCTTTTACGCAAGGTTCAAAATACAGAACCGTACGGAAGCAAGGAAGACCACACCACCCCCAAATGACCAGGTACTGTGCCCTCACTGGACCCACTGCAGTTTACGTATCATCTGAACCGATCAACAGACGATGCCATCTCTGCACTCCACCTGGCTCTCACCCACCCAAACACTGCTACATCCGAATGCTGTTCATCAACTTCAGCTCAGCATTCAACACCATCATCCCTCAGCATCTGATTGAAAAACTGAGCCTGCTGGGCCTGAACTCTTTCCTCTGCAACTGGGTCCTGGATTTCCTGAATGAGAGACCTCAATCAGTCAGGATTGGAAACAACACCTCCAGCCCCACCATACTGAGCACTGGTGCCCCCCAGAGCTGTGTGCTCAGTCCACTGCTTTTCACCCTGCTGACTCATGACTGTACTGCAAAGCACAGCTCAAACTACTACATCAAGTTTGCTGATGACACAACTGTCATTGGCCTCATCAGCAAGAACAATGAGTCAGCATACAGAGAGGAGGTGCAGTGGCTAACGGACTGGTGCAGAACCAACAACCTATCTCTAAACTTTGACAAAACCAAAGAGATGGTTGTTGACTTCAGGAGAACACCAGGTAACCACCACCCGCTAAACATCCACAGCTCTGCAGTGGAAATTGTGAGAAACACAAAGTTCCTCAGTGTTCACATAGCAGAGAACCTCACCTGGTCCCACAACACCAGCTCCATAACAAAGAAAGCCCAGCAGTGCCTCTACTTCCTGCAGAGACTGAGGAGAGCACACCTTCCACCACCCATCCTCACCATGTTCTATAGAGGGGCTATAGAGAGCATCTTGAGCACCTGCATTACCGTCTGGTTTGGTAACTGCACCATCATGGATCGCAAGACCCTACAGCGGATAGTGTGGACAGCCGAGAAGATCATTGGAGTTCCTCTCCCCTACATCAGCGACATCTACACTTCTCGCTGCATTCGCAAAGCCACCGGCATTGTGGAAGACCCATCCCTCACACAGTCTCTTCGCTCTGATGCCGTCTGGCAGAAGATACCGGAGCATCAGAGCCTCCACCACCAGTCTGAGCTGAATCCCCCC
Organism: Acestrorhynchus altus; assembly: GCA_034509495.1. Lineage (NCBI taxonomy): Eukaryota > Metazoa > Chordata > Actinopteri > Characiformes > Acestrorhynchidae > Acestrorhynchus > Acestrorhynchus altus. The sequence continues at coordinate 13,877,713 of CM067505.1, read as the reverse complement.
CACCACTCCTCACACCCACATTCACACAGGAACTGAACTGAACCCCACACCACTCCTCACCCACACAAACACCATACCAAACACTAAGACTGGACTGTACCCACCCAGCACTCACATGCACACACACACACATGTACTCAGCACACAGGGACTGGGTCATCCCCATCCTTATCAGCAATATTTGCTGCTTTCAGAACTCAGAACTATAAACTCTCTACCTCAGTAACTGCTGTTATCGTGTACATCTATATGTTACAGTATGTTACATACAGTGGGGAAAATAAGTATTTAGTCAGTCACCAATTGTGCAAGTTCTCCCACTTAAAAAGATGAGAGGCCGTTAATTGACATCATAGGTAGACCTCAACTATGAGAGACAAAATGTGAAAAAAAAATTGAGAAAATCATTTGTCTGACTTTAAAGAATTTATTTGCAAATAAATGCGGAAAAATAAGTATTTATCAATAACAAAAGTTCATCTCAATATTTTGTTGTGGTTATCCTCTGTTGGCAATGACAGAGGTCAAACGCTTTTCTGTAAGTTCACAAGGTTGGCAATAACACTGTTGCTGTGGTATGCTCACCCTCCATGCAGATCTCCCCAGAGCAGTGATGTTTTGGGGCTGTCGGCGGCAACACGGACTTTAACCCTCCAAAGGTTTCGGCGGGGTTGAGATCGGGAGACTGGCTAGGCCACTCCAGGATTCTTTGGAAATGTTTCTCTTACGGCTGTTCCTTCTTTGTTAGTTCTGGCAGTGTGCTTGGGATCATTGTCATGCTGAAAAGACCCAGCCACGCTTCATCTTCACGTTCTGCTGATGGAAATGAGGTTTGCACTCAAATCTCACAATACATGTCTCTATTCATTTTCTCATGTACACGACCAGTCGCCCTGGGTCCCTTTGGTGAGTAAAAAAAAATACCCAGCATGATGTTCAGTTGGTATGGTGTTCTTGATGCAATTCCGGTGATTACTGTCCCTCCAAACATCGACGGTAGTTGTGTTTTTACTTGGTTTCATCTGACCATATGACATCTCCAATATTCTTCCTGGAACATCCAAATGCCTCAGCAAACTTCAGACGTGCCTGGATATGGACTGGCTTACAGGGGGACACGCCTGGCACTGCAAGATCTGGAGTCCCTGGCGTCAGTGTGTTGCTGATGGTAGCCTTTGTAACGCTGGTCCCAGCTTTCTGCAGGTCATTCACTAGATCCTTGTGGTTCTGGATTTTCTCTGTTCTGCTCTTGTGATCATTTTGACCCCACGGGCTGAGATCTTATGGAGCCCCAGGATCTAGGAGATTAGTGTAGTGGTCTTGTAGGTCTTCCATTTCTAAGCCTGCTTGCCCTCTACAGGTAGATTTTCACACCAAGCTGCTTTGCTCATGCTTGCAGATTCAGTCTCCCAGTCTGGTGCAGGTCTAATCTGGAGTTTCTGTGTCCTCCCACAGCTCTTTTCGCCTTCACCATAGTGGAGTTTGAGTGTGACTGCCTGAGGTTGTGGGCAGGTGCCTGGCAATACAGCACTTGACTTCAAACAGGTGCCATTAATACAGTGTTGAGTGGGGAAAGAGGAGCCTCTAAAAGTTAGTTACAGGTCTGTGGACAGCCAGAAATCTTGTTGTCTAGGTGACCAAATACTATTTTTCCACCATTATTTGCAAATAAATTCTTTAAAAGTCAGACAAAAATGATTCCTTCAATTTTTTTTCACATTTTGTCTCTCTCATAGCTGAGGTGGGCTCCACCTATGATGTCAATTAATGGCCTCTACCTTTTAAGTGGGGAGAACTTGCTCAATTGGTGACTGACTAAATACTTATTTTCCCCACTGTATCTCCGCACCTTATTCTCACCATGAACACTTCATTTCATTATACCGTTCATTATTGCACTGTCCTGTCCTGTCTGTCAAACTGTCTCTTGTTTACTGTATTTATTGTATTTATTGTAGTGTTTGCACTTTAGTGTTTGCACTTTATGTTGTCCTATTGCATTTCTGCTCCATGTCACACCTTGTCTCGAGTGTTTAATTTTGTTTTCACTGTGTACCTTCACCAGATGTAATGACAATAAAAGCTTCCTTGACCTTGACTTGACCTTTGAGTTCTGTTGCTGTTACCTGATGGGAATAAAATGCATAGGGGGTGAAGCTTCTTCAGCTTGGCATTGGGACAGAATGGCACCATCACCTGTATCGGAAGCATCAACCTCAACTATAGGGCTCATCTCGGTCGGGTAGTTGGAGAACCTGAGCAGAAGTCAAATGGACCTTCACCCCAGGAACGAATGGACCAACCTGAGGGAAGTAGGAGAGGGCCAAGTCAACATGGCCTTTTGGTAGGGTCCATTTTTATGGTCCCTTTAGATAGCATGAAGGAAGCCTAAGGAGACTGTGAGGATGTAGAACTCTGGAATGCTCAACAGGTTCCTCCTCAGTCAGGCTATAGATCAGTATGTTGTCCAAATTAGCAAAGGTGTATTTACCAAGGGTCTCTTGCAAAACACCTCATGATGAATCATTGAAAGACTGATGTTGCATTCATCACCCAAAAGGCATCAGATAGTACTCATAATGCCCTCTGGGTGTGGTCTTCCATTCATCCTGCTGGATCCAAACAAGGTTGTAGGTGCTGCCGCAGTCCAGCACAGTAAAGATGCAGGCTTGTTGCAATGCCTCAAATGCTGTGGATGTAACGACTAGGGGGTACGATAATCCTGGTGTCAAGGCCTCTGGTTTGCCCAAAAAGAAAATTGCAGAATATAATTTTATTTTTCTATTATTTGACAGTTGATGTGGTTTAGAGCATATATTATAAATTATGTATTTATATTTATTATATATGCATATAAATTGCATCTGGAAATTTTGTTATGTAACAGCCTTATTTCAAAATGTACTCACTTCATTTTCTCCCTCAACAATCTACACATAGTACCCCACAATGATGAAGTGAGAAAAGTTTGTTTGAAATCTTTGCATTAGAGCCTTTGCTCAATATTTGTTAAGCATCTTTGGCAGCAATTCAAGTGTTTTTGAGTGTGATGCTACAAGCTTGGCACACCTATTTTTGTGAGGTTTCTCCCATTCTTCTTTCTAGAACCTCTCAAGATGGGAAACAGTGGTACACAGTTTAATCTGGTTCAAGTCTGGGCTCTGGCTGGCCCAGTCAATGACATTCACAAAGTTGTCCCAAAGCCACCTTTATCTTGGCTCTGGGTGTGCTTTGGGTTATTGTCCTGTTGGAAGATAAAACTTCATCCCAGGCTGAGGTCTAGAGTGGTCTGGAGCAGGTTATCATCAGGGATGTCTCTGTACTCTGCTGCAGTCACCTTTCTCTCAGCTCTGAGTAGTTTCCACCTGATCTGGCTCTATACAATAAGGTGCACCTGAGCTCAATTTTAAGTTTACTGGCAAAGGATGTGAATACTTATACACATTATATTATTGTACTTTTATTTTTAATACTATTCAATACTATTTTATTTTAATAATATTCAAACAAACTTTCCTCACTTATCATCATTGTAGGGTATTGTGTATAGTATGTTGAAGGGAAAAATTAGTTGAATCCATTTTGGAGCAAGGCTGTAACAACAAAAAGTGAAATGCTTACTATGACAAGCAGGATTTGAACTTAGGCTCCTGTGTTGCTAAACCAGCACTCTGCCACTGCACTGGGCAAAACACAGCCTTTAAAAAAGACCCATAAACAGTTGAAAATAGAACAATTATAGAACAATTGAGATGCCAAGATGGCATGGCTCAAACAAAGGGGTTTTATTAAGAATAACCAAATGCATACTAAAGACCCGTCTTTTTCAAGAGTATTTAACTCTTTAAAGGTTTATTATATGAATCTTGTTAGTCTCTGATCTCACATTAGTTTTCAACAGCATCTAACCTTGAGGAATCTCTGGATTCTAGTTAAGGACATCTGAGTGAACAGCAAAGCACTTTTGTATGTTGCTCTGCTAAATGCTGCAAAAGTAAATGCAAATGTAGGGTTTTCCTTTTTCCCTTTCCTCTCAACCTCTTTCTTGAGAATTTACTTTTCTTTTTTTTTTTTTTTTTTTTTCCTTTTTTTTCTCTTTCCTTTTCACCTAGCATACTATACTGGCAACCCCTCTGTAAAGGTGTGACAAAGAATGCTGTTCCCTGCTTCCCTTTGGCATCAGCTGAGCAGCATCCATGACTGAATGCCCCAGGTTTTCAGGGGATTTGAAGTCCTGCTTGAGCTGGCAGCCAGCATGGCCATGACCCCCTCCCTGAGGGAGAGTCTCAGAAGTCCCTAAATCCGTGGCATGGGCACAGTGGAACTCCAGATATATTCTGCCCAGAACCATATGGCTGAACTGCCATGTTCAGGTCCATGTCTCTCAAGTCAAATCTCAGCATTGTAGATGACCCTGAACCTTGCGGTGGTCTAGCAGTAGACAGTGTAGGCCAGTGCACCATGAAAGAGGTAAAGTTTGGGGAGGGGAGGGGGTCAGCCACTGATGGTCCTGCCCTACAGAAGGGTTGGCGGGAGACATAAGAGTGATTTGTTGTTCAACAAAGAAACCATCTAGTTTGACAGAGATGAAGTTTTGCTTTGAGGAATGGGCAGTGGCAAGATTTTCAAAGTGATTTGTAGCTGCAATTGCCAAAAAGGTGGTTCTACAAAGTACTGATTTAGGGGGGTGATTAGTTATTGACACTGAAGTTTTATATTATTTTGTTTTATTTGTTGTTTCCTTCACAGTACAAAAACGTTTAGTTGTAGGCATGGTCTGTAATTGAAATTATGCAAACCCTTAAATTTTAATTCCAGGTTGTGAGGTAGCACTACACAAAAATACTTTTCAATGTAAACTTATGAATGAATACTTATGAATACTTTTGCAAGGCACTGGATACAGCATGTGCTATGTGCATCAAACAAATGGCTATATTAAACACAGCAAAATGAAACTAGTAAACTGCATTTCATATAAATAAATCCTTTCTGGAATACTGTTAGTTTGCTGGTGGACATAATAATAACAGTACATTTCTACATGGTGATAGTGGATGAGCAACTAGTCCATGGCAGGGTGGGAAACTATTCCAGGTCCAGTAGACAGAAGGTGGAAAGCCAATGTGAAGTTGTTGGAGGGGAGCTTTGGGTCCTTTTCAGATTGGGCAGAGGATCTCGAGGTTAGCACCTAATCAGTTCAGGCCAATGGTTCATTATTAACTCAGAAAAGGTTCATAGATTAATATGTTGATGTTTTAAATTGAAAGAGATTAGAGAACATAAACATTACCAGAGTGTGATGAGTGACTATAACAGCCTAACTAAGGAGAGAACCAGAAGGTAACATAGGCATGGGAGCATCCTGGAACATTGGCATCTACCCACCCACTGTCACAAACCTGAAGGAGTCAGATGGCAGCACCAACATCCCAGGTTGCCATAAATCCCTATGTCCATGAACCCATGGATCTGAAACCTATATAAAGCACTATATAAATATATAGAATATATAATATATAGACTATATTACAATATACAATACAGACAATAGTTCATGAGAAAAAAAAAGTCCTGTAGGAGGGTGTATTGCACATTTTTGCACATTATTATTGCACTTGAAAACTGTTTTTTTTTTATTGCACAGAGAGTCCCAGTGTGCTGTGTGTGGTGGTTGCAGGTTGCTGTTAGCTGTTGACTGCTGGTTCAGTTCTCTACTATTCCCATCCTTAATCTCTCTGTTACCTCCTCCCCCAGAGAGGAGTTGTACAGTTCTGATGGCATGTGGGACAAAGAGTTTTTAAGTCTATTAACATCCTGCACTTGGGAAGGAGCAAATCAAATGAACAGGGTTCTGGTATTGATGCAGTGTGTAGAGGATGACTGACATTGTCCATAATGTCCAGTAGTTTCATCAGAGTCCTATTCTCTGCCACTGACACCAAAGAGTCCAGCTTTGTGCCAACCACAGAGCCAGCCCGCCTGATCAGCTTTGTCCAGCCTGTGTGTGTCCTTCTTGGATACGCTACCCCCCCCAGCATACCACAGTGTAGAACAGGACACTGGCGACCACGGACTGATAAAGCATCCCCTGGTCCTATGTTGAAGGACTGTAGTCTGCTCAGAAAGTACAGCCTGGACTGTCCTTTCCTGTACAGGTGGTCGATGTTACATGACTAATCCAACTGTCCAAGCCATGCCTCAGGTACTTAGTAGGAGTTCACAGCTCACCTCATCTCCTTGATCAAACTGGCTAGTGACTTCGGTCTGGTCTCCAAAAGTCAAAGGAATCAGCCCTGGTCTTTGAGATGTTGAGCTGCAGATGATTCCGGTGGCACCAGGCTGCAAAGTCCCTCACTAGGCTCTGATAGTCCTCCTCGCTATCATCCCTGATACACCCAACTATGGCTGTGTCATCAGCAAACTTCTGAATGTGACAGTTCTGAGTTGTAGCAGAAGAGCTGCCATCGCCCTGGGTGCTCCAGTGCTGCTGATCACAGTGTCAGATGTGATAGTCCAGCCTGACACATGCTGTGCCCGTCAGTGCAGGTGAAGTGAGGTGGTGACCAGGCATGGGTCCACTCGCACCCTGATCAGTTTGTCCTGAAGCATAATGGGCTGGATGGTGTTGAAAGCACTTGAGAAGTCCAGTCTCACTGCCATTCCTCTTATCTAAGATGCTGCGAGTGGGCTCTGTGTAGTAGGTAGATGATTGCGCTTCACGCCAAACACCTGCCTGGAAGCAATGAATTATCTTGGGTGTGTTGCACTAAAATTAATGAGACCCAGGAAGAGCCGCTTGCATCTGGTCAGATGGGAAGTGAGTGCCACAGGTCGGAAGTCATTCTGGCTCACTTGGTCAGCCTTTTCTGAACTGGAACAATGCACAATGTCTTCTCCAGAGGGTAGGCACTCTCCCCACCTGCAGGCTGAGGTTGAAGAGAGTGGATCACGACCCAAAGCCTGTAGCTAGCCTTCAAATGGTACATACTTTGTCAGGCCTTGGTGTTGTGGCCTGTGATGGTTCTCACATCTTCCCAGACCTTCCCTCATGCTGTTCTCTCTCAGCCCTGTTCCAGTCTCCTCCCAGAAGTTGTCCTTGGACTTCAGGCAACGTTTCACCTCTGTTGCCTATCACCTCCCCTGTCCTGTTCTGAAGGTACTCTTCCTGTTGAGGGCAGCTTGACTTTCTGTGTTACCCATGGCTTGTTGTTAGTAACACTGCATTGCCCTTGGTGGGGAGACCACATTCTCGCAAGTAGAAGCTGGTGGATAATCTGTCAGGGCAGTGTGTCATCCCCTCGATGTCCTCACAGTGTGGACTAAGCAGCACATCCCAGTCAATGGTGTCATAGCAGTCCCTGAGAGTTTCTTCCATTTCTGGAGACCACCTCCTGATGCAGGTTCTGGTTTGGTGGCTGTTCGGAACGTGAAGTACTTTTTTTTCAGCCTAGACTTGAATACCGAGACTGTGTCTGAGTCCTGAACATTATCTGGAAGATTATCTGGAAGGTTCCTGAGCTGGGGGGCTTTATGAGAAAAGGCCCTTTCCCCTGCTGAAGCCTTCTGCCTGGGAAGTAACAGGAAGCCAGCACCCTGTGATCTGAGTGATGGCTCATAATGGTAGATTAGATCTTGTAAGTATTCAGGAGCAAGCCTGTGTAGGGCTTTATATGTTAGTAAAAAAATGTTATAATCAATATGGCATTTGACCTGAAGCCAGTGCAGTGCTGATAGTATTGAACTGATGTGGTCATAGGTAATAAAAACATGCACTAGTTTTTAGCATTGAGCAAGGATACGTCATTTCTTAACTTGGAGATATTACAAAGATGAAGAAAGGCTGTCCTAGTAATATTACATTGGTGTTAGTCAAATGATAAATCTGAATCAATTATGACACAGATTTTTTGCTACTGAGCCAGAGAAATCAGCCAGATTTAGCATTAATAATTTTCTTGTGAATTTAGGAACCCAAAAAGGAGGGACCTGTTACTATTTAGATGGAGGAAGTTATGCAACATCCAAGATTTTATGTCTTTTATACAGTTCTCCATTTTCTTTAATCTAGTTTTACCATCAGGTTTGTCTGATATATACAATTGATTATCATCTACATAGCAGTGGAAGTTAATGCCATGTCTGTTTGTCACTGTGCCAAGGGGTAGCATGTAAAGAGTGAACAGTAGTGGTCCTAAAATAGCACCTTGTGGGAGTCCATATCTCATTTCAGTGAGATTGGAAGACATGTCATTTACTTTTACAAATTGACACCAGTCAGTAAGTAAGATCTGAAACACAAGAGGACTGTTCCTGTTGTGGACTATTCCAACCACGCTTTTGTAATCTTTTAAGAGAATAGTGTGATCTATTGTATCAAATGCTGCACTTAAATCTAGCAGCACAAGCAGGGACACAGCCTTGATCAGAGGCAAGAATAAAAGCATTTGTAATCCTAACTAGGGCTGTCTCAGTACTCTAATGAGGCCTGAATCCATGTGAATCCATGTGATTCTTGTGCAGGTATCTGCATAGTTGTTGGAACACCACTTTTTCTAAAATCTTAGATATAAATGGTAAGATTAGAAATAGGTCTCTAATTAGACAGTGCACTCTGATCCAGATTTGCTTTCTTGATCAGTGGTTTAATAAAATACCTTTAAAAGCTTTAGGTATGTGACATAAAATAACAGAAGGGTTTACTATTGCTAAGGGAGGTTTGATTATAGCTGGCAGCACTTCTTTAAGTAGGTTTGATGGGATTGTATCTGACAGCAGGTGGCAGAATTTCTAGGAGTAAATAATTTTCTAATTCTGACTTTGATGGACAGCAGCAGTCGTCCAATGTTGATCTGAGGTTATAAATAAGTTGGTTTAATCTATCTAACTCACTGGGATCTGTTTTGATAGTAATTCAGCGTTAAAAATATCAGGTAGGTTTTCAGTAATTTATATAATAGTTGATCTTATTAAATGCTTCACGTAGTATCAAGGGGACATACATGCATTTTAGCTAAGGTGTAGCTCAAAGGAAATTAAATAATGATCACACAATCAGACTGAACAATCTAGAGTTGGAATGGACATTATTTTGAAAATTACCAGAGAAATGACATGGCAAAAGTTGTAACCAGTGGCATTTCAATGTTGATTTATTGGTATTTGGTATGGTGCTGACACATAGAATAAGCTAGACTGAATATTGGAGGGAAAAAAATCATATAAAAAATCTAGACTGCAACAGCCACACACACCATTTGTAGTCTATGCATGATAGCCTTTTGATATTTGTGTGGCATTCTTTTAAACATTCTTCTTAGATGAAGTGCTTGAATTGCACATTTTAATGGCATCTGTTTTTTAAAAAACATTGGATCAGTTTCAGTGTTCAACGTAAAGAAAAATTCTTCATCACGCCAAGAAAGGTGTTAAATCACACAACACAGTGCGTCACTGATGCAGAGCACCAAGGAGCTATTTGAAAACCCAGTGCTAGGAGTATACCCCAATGCTGAATCTTCTGAAGTCGCTATGTATGACTGATTTGACAAGCCACATCCATAAGGTTCATCTACACCCTTGAACTCTCCTAACTAGTTTTAAAAGCTCTTCTAATCTGTTACTGGAAAAATGCCATTAGTCAAAGGAGCATTCTGGATAGAAAGAAATTTGCAACTTTGGGTAGGGCCAGGTGGCAAGGTAATAATGATACCACAAGATTGATATGAATGGCCGTCAGTACTGGGCTGATATTAGCACTCAGTGCAGGAATGTCTATCAAAGAGAACAAAAGAATGGATCTGATCAGACCCTGTTAGAATTGTTGCATAATCAGTAATACTAACCAGTTTTTAAGTATGTACAGTGCCTTTGAAAGTATTCACCCACCTTGGTCATTTTCATGTTTTGTTACCTCACAATCTGGAATTAAAATGGACTATTTTAGATTTTGCATTACTTCATTTACAGAACATGCCTACAACAATGACCATTTGATTTATTTTATTTTTTGTGAAGCAAACATCAACTAGAACAAAATAAAAGAGTTCAGTTTGCTTACCTATTCACTCCCCTGAAAGCAGTACATTGTAGAGCCTCATTTTGTGGCAATTACAGCTGTAAGTCACTTTGGATCTCTATGAGCTTGCCACATCTTATGACTGGAGATCCTCAAGGCAAAACTGCTTCAAGTCCTTCAGGTTAGATTGTTTCTGGTGGTGAACAGCAATCTTCTGAGAACAAATTCTCACTTGGTTAAGGTCTTGGTTTGACTAGACCATTCCCAGTACATGTACACATTTCCTCTTAACCCACTAGAGTCTTGCTTTAGCAGTATGCTTTTGCTAATTGCCCTGTTAAACCTCCAGGTAAACCTCTATCCAGGCTCAAATCACTGACAGACTGAAACAGGTTTTGCTCAAGAATATCCCTGTATTTAGCACCATTGATCTTCCCCTTAACCAGTTTCCCAGTCCATGCTGCTGAAAAACATCCTGACAGTATGATTCTGCCAGCACCTTGTTTTACTGTGGGGATGGTTTTCTAGGAGTGATGATATGTGTTGGTTTTGCATCAGACATGGCATTTTCCTTGGTGACCCAAAAGTTTAATTTTGGTGTCATTTGACCAAAGCACCTTCCTCCATACAGTCTCCCACATATCTTTTGGCAAACTCAAAATGAGGCTTCATATTTTTGTAAGTAAAGGCTTTTTTTTCTGGCCACTCTTTCATAAAGCCCAGTTTTATTGCATGTTTAGCTTATTGTGGTCATATGGACAGATATTCCCAATCTCTGCTTGGGATCTCTGTAGCTCCTTCAGGTTTAACGTTAGTCTCTGTTCTGCCTCTGATTAATTTTCCTGTCTGTCTGAGAGCTTAGATGGGCAGTTTCCTTTAAGGTTTGTTGGGGTACCATGTTCTTTCCATTTGATAATAGTGGATTTGGATATTTTTTATAACCCAACCCTGATTTGTACTTCTCAGCTACTTTGTACCTGACTTGTTTGGAGATCTCCTTGGGCTTAATGGTGCTAGGAGTTCCCAAGCCAGAAAAAAGCTGTGTATATATTGACAGATCAAGTGTGGACTTCTTATCACTAGGCATGTGACTTCTGGTAACTGGTTGCATCAGAACTATTTAGAGGCTTCATAACAAAGGGGGTGAATACATATGCTCATGTCAATTACATTTTATTATTTTATAAATTAATAATTTCATTTCATCAACAAGTATTTAGTGCAGATGCATCACATACATAATTAAAAATTAAAACAAATGAATAAATATAGGTTGTTACAAAACAAAATAGGTAAAAAGCCATGAGGCACTGTAGTACTTATTTAAAAAAAAATGTCAATGTTTAGTATATTTAGTATATTATATTCAAATTTTCTGAGGAACTCCCTCCCTAATGGATAAATAAAATTCATCTTATCTAATCTAAAATCCACAATATACAGTTTAAAATGGCTGTTTTTTGATTACAGTTCTAATAGACACTATTGTCCCACAATGCAATCTGGATTGGAAAGGGAGGAGCTACTCACATCTGGCCCTATTCTCTTACATGCAAAAGTGACCTTGTTATGTGTGTGAGCTGACTGCTGTGCAACAGCAGATTATATCACATCAACAATCTCAATGTCTTTCTGGGAGAAGCTGAAAATCTTTGACCTGAAAAGACCAATGATGGGATTAATATGCACTCAATCTAATAACTGCAAAAAGCAGAGTTCTATTAAAACATTCACATGCAGTTGGGTAATCAGTTATTAGGAAAAGTCTGCGTATACATGAGTCACACAATAATCAGATTTATACAGAAGAATGTAATGGGATAGGAGGTAGCCAGAGTTCCTGTTGGTCTGCCCGTTGGTTTTTGCTAATCCTCTGATCAGGGACAACTGCAATTTGTCAGGAAGAGTGCATGCTCAGACAGAGAAAACAAGAAGAAATCAGAGTGAACTGTATACATGTAGTGAAATCTGACCATGGAACTGAAATCCATAATCAGATTTGTGAAATTGAATGTCTAGACCTTACACTGAAAAACCAGTGTGCTGGTTACATAACCATAACTGCTATAACCCAATTAAGGTTAGATTATTGAAATTGAATTATTTGAACATAATTAATTATGGGTACATATCCACTAGGAAATACTTATTATGGTACATTGTGCAATTGTTATAGTAGTACAATGAAACAATGTTTTCAGACAACAATTGGAAACTGAAAGAGTGCACTATTATATCCTTTGTTGGTTGGCATCTTGACACAAGATTGGCTACAAAAACAAAACTCTGGCCCCATATTTTTTTTTTTGTAGGGGAGGTGAGTCTTTTTGGTTAAATGTGTAGGGCTATGTTTATGGTAAGATTAGTTAAGGTATTGTTTTTTAAATATATTTTGATTTGCTTTGGTAGGTTAACTATTTTCTTTTTAGTTAATTATCTTTTCAAGGATTTATGTTTGTTATCTGGGGCCCTGGGTGTCCCTCAAGCTATATTCTTTTTTTTGGCAATTTTTGTCTTATGAAGTGGCACTTTGAGAAGTGCCTTTACACCTGTCCCTGTTGTTCATCAGACAGGATGCTAGTCACTTATAATTGGCATGGCAAGGTGGGTATTTTTAGAACACTGAGCTCTTTCTTTCTGCCAACCAAATGTTCACTTTAAACACAATCAGCCTCTCTAAAGCACTTGAGTGAATTGAAGGCTACAGAAGGGTTGCCCCCTACTGCTGACTTTTTGTCACTGCTTAAGGTACTGGAGTGTAATAAATACTCACCTGCAGAATTACTTGCATCTTTCTAGCCAGACTACTGCTCGTCTGTGTCTGCTGTACGCTTTCATTTTGTTGTGTGGCTGATTCTCTGCTTCTGATTCACACTTTCTTTCTGCTATTCTGCTATTCATTTTCTTTTTCTTTTCTTTTCTTTATTCATCACATTCCTTGTCCTCTCCCTGCCATCCCTGCTTCTTTTTCTCTCTCTGCATGTTGACATTGCTCTTTCATCTTTGAACTCTCTCTCTCTCTCTCTCTCTGTCACCACTCACTCATTCACCACTCACCTCATTTAAAACACACACACACACTCTCTCTCTGTTCCAATCTCCATCTCATCCCTCTGTTTCTCCTCTGCTCTTCTCAAGTGCGGGCATCTCTACAGAGGCGGCATATTCAGTTTCGTTTTGCATGTAACTAGGATAATTGGTTATGGTGGCAGAGTGCACTGGGAAATATCGCAGGCTGTCACCAGCAGAGCACAAATCTCCCTAACCATCCCAGACATGTCATCACACATGCAAACATAGTATATCCTCCTAAAATGTAAGGCTATCCCTTCCCCAATTCCTTAACTAGCAGCCAAGTAATGATGTCAGTTGAGGCATTATTCTGACAGAATTCTAAGATGTCTGATTAGACATTGTATAGTTTTATTATGATTGGGTCACAGCAACAAGTCAGAAGAAACTGATTAGGCTTAAGTAACATTGGTTACATCAGAAAGTGAATGCAGGCATTCAGACAGATTGCCTTATACCATAGGAGGTGTTGTGTGCAGTGTGATTTTATTGTTTTGTTGGGAAAAAAATCATATACAGAACTTTGAATGATAGGTGGGCACTTGATGGAAGTGCCAAAAGTTTGCTGCTGCTCTTGGATTTTCAATGAGAATGTAGAGGAGCGACAACTTGAATTTCATTGGTCAAAACCAGTTACCAACTTCTGAATGGTTGAAGACCATAGCCACCATTTTCATACCATTACACAGTCTCAAAATATTACTATTATCAGGTGGAGAATAAGCTGGAGAAATAGTTATTCCTATGTTATGTTTAGGCTTCATACACACTCATCATGCATTGTTTTGTACCTGAAAAATGATCAAATACAACCCAAATTCCAATGAATACGGAATGTGGTGTAAAACAAATAAAAACAGAATATGATGATTTGCAAATCCTTTTCAACCTATATTCAATTGAATACACTAAAAATACAAAATATGTATTGTTAAAACGGGTAAATTTCATTGTTTTTCATAAATATTCACTCATTTTGAATTTGATGCCTGCAACACATTCCAAAAAAGTTGGGACAAGGGCAACAAAAGACTGGGAATGTTGAGGAATGCTGAAAAAACACCTGTTTGGAACATTCCAGGACAGGTTAATTGGAAACAGGTGAGTGTCATTAATGGGTATAAACTGAGCATCCCTGAAAGGCTCAGTGGTTCATAAGCAAGGATGGGGTAAGATTCACCACTTTGTGAACAATTGTATGAGCAAATAGTCCAACAGCAAGGAATTTAGGGATTTAATCATCTACAGTCCATAATATCATCAAAGGATTCAGATAATCTGCAAGTAAGCAGCAAGGCCGAAAACCAACTTTGAATCATTCAGGACCTTATCCCCATACCTTCGCCATCCAAGCAACATCTATTTCATGCCAAGCCACATTCTGTACATGTTACAACGGTTTCGTAGTAAAAGTGTGTGGGTACTAGACTGGCCTGCCTGCAGTCCAGACCTGTCTCCCACTGAAAATCTGTGTGTCATTATGAAATGCAAAATATGACAACGAGACCCCTAGACTGTTGAGCAACTGAAGTTGTACATCAAGCAAGAATGGGAATCAATTCCACCTACAACGGTTCAACAATTAGTGTCATCAGTTCCCAAATGCTGATTGAGTGTTGTTAAAAGGAAAAGTGATGTAACACAGTGGTAAACATGTCCCTGTCCAAACATTTCTGGAACATGTTGCAGGCATCAAATTCAAAATGAGTGAATATTTGCAACAAAAAAAATGTCTTTGTAGTGTATTCAACTGAATATAGGTTGAAAAGGGTTTGCAAATCATCGTATTCTGTTTTAATTTATGTTTACACAATTTCCCAACTTCATTAGAATTAGGGTTGTATGAAGTTTAAATTGCTCACAGGGTGACTAAAATAAAAAATGCGTGTCAGATTTGTGTCAGTTCTAATGTGTTTTTGTGATGTTTTTGGAGAGTAGATAGACTGGTTGCAGGTTCCTCATGGAGAGAGTTTGTAATTTGTGTCCTTGTGCCACTGATCAGTCTTACAGCATGCAAACCGTTATCAAAAAATTGCAGATTACTAGACTACAAGTTGGGCAGTGTGGACAGTACAACGATCTGATGTTTCTGAATGTCATAGTGTTGGATTTGTAGCCCCCATGCTAAGATAATGTGGGCCTAGATATCTCAGCTACAGAATCACCAAGTACTACACCACCTAGACAGTAGCTGACTAACTGCTGAGCATTAGTGTTTAAGATAAAAACTTTCTGAGAGAGTGAACTTGAGTGACTAGTGTTGGGAGTGATAGAAAGGCTAAATGAGAGGTTTGAACTTTTGGACTTGTAACCAGCTATTTAGGCTTAAATATGTCAGCTAGCAGACTACACACCACAGCATCAAATTAAATCAAATCAAATCCAAATTTATTTGTATAATGCTTTTTAAAACTGATGTTCTCACAGAGCAGTTTTACAGAAATCAAAAAATAAAAAGGTGAACAACACATGAACAAAGGATAAAGACATTTTTAACTGTCGCTAGCTCTCCACTTTAATTGAATTGAGCACATCACTAAACTTGTACAGTGTGCAGGACCACCACAGACAGACATTATGTGGGTGCTGGGTCATTCTCAGCAGGTGACGCAGGTAATTCAGGTTTGAAGAAAATTCTTGTGCAATTGTCAGCCTCTCTCCAAAAACAGCAATTCCAGGTATCATTTAAATCCATATTTCCTACTATTTTACAAATATATACATTAAAGAACCCTTCAAAATATTGAACCAAATTACTTGCATCTGAAGGTGGCTTCTATAATGAAAAAATCATTTGCTCGTGCTTTTTAACACAGTCCATTGTGTATTTTTGTGTGTGTTAAGGGTCACCCCACCCCTTTTCCTTTCATCTTTAGCTTTTTTCAAACAAAGTAATGTTTGCATTCAGATTTTGTGTTATTTACTTACGTCCATTCTGCCTTCTACCACTGTTCCCTGTTAACTTCGAGTGTGACCAATTCATCCCTGTTATGGAGAGATGTTCTTCCATAAAAGTAGAGATAAATCAAAGAAGAACTGTTCCTGAAATTCTGCACCCTTTTTTCTTTAAACATGCCTTTGCGGTAAAGCACCAGACTTGTTTAGATGCTCCTTTGAAAACTTCTGATGCTGAAGTATGAAGTGAGGACACAAAATTGTTTCTTCTTCTTCTTCTAACTTCTCCATGAAGGATATATTGTGCGAGTGTCACTGCTAGATAGAAAAGTGCACGCCCATCTTCCAGAGTGCAATCTTCTTTATGCATCTTCAGATCAAACTGGGGTTTCACTTTTTTTTTCTTCTTAAATTTCATAATGACATTTTGAACTGGAAATGGCTACCTACTTTGGTCCACTGCAGTAATGGTGACCGCGCAACTTGAGACACAAAAATATATACAGAATGTCTTAACTGAACAGCTATATTTGGAGGAAGGGAACATGGATTTTTTTGTTTAATAAACTCTTTAAGGACAGTTGGGAAACACAGTCCTAACATCTACTCTCTCCATTAACTCCACCCACTAACTACACTCTCTGCATGAGACCTACCAGGCTGTTCTGAACACACTCATGTTACTTTATTGTTGGGATGTTCAGTGATATTGAGAGCACTCTCTGAAACATATTTTGATCACACACACTCACACATTCATGTGCATGTGTATGCACACAGAGCTGGGGTTATGGTCGGTGCAATGCAGCAATATTGAAAATGTGACTAGTACACACACACACCATAACTATATTCCCAGTGTGTGCAGTGATACTGAAATGGCACTAAACCTCTTTCTCCCCTCCTCTCTGTCACTTACGTGCACACTAACACACACACACACAGCTGTGAGAAAGGTAGAATGAGGCTACTGCTCATCACCATACTAATGCTATTTTAATGGAGACATTAAAATCCCCTCAATGTTTCTGATGTCTAAATACTCAGTTCCTTTCTTCCACTCCTCCTTTCTACCTATCCATCCACAATTGCCAACTTTTCCCTCTGTCATCTTCCACTCTGAACTAATTCTTACCCTGTCACTGCCTCAGTTTAGGGTTATATTGCCACATTTTTTATTTAGTCATGAGCTGTTTCTAATGTTGTTTTAGTGAGGTGCCTGAAGATGTGCAGTCATTTTGTCATTCATTGGTAGCACCTATTTTTTACACTTTCTAACCACTTTTCTAATTCACTTTCAACATAACACATATCTTAGACAGGATGACAAGACAAGAATACAAGAGAAGTAGACATGTAGACTGACAAGGACAGACTAAACAGAACGACTTAAATAACAGGACTTAATTACCAACACCTGGAAAATGATGACAATACAGACACAGCTGGGAATGGGCGGAGACTGGACATGTGTTCAGAAGCACAAGGGGAGATAAACAAAACAAATAAAACAAAGACAGGTATGTGCATCAAGTAAAATTTAAACTGAACTATCACCTGCATCAGTTGACATTAACAAATTATTGGAGACCATCAGGAGAGCAGTCTTCTTAGAGTGCCTCTTATGAAACCCAGACTGGAAATTGTCAAGTGCAATATTATTTCTAAAGTAGCAAGCAGTTTATTGGCCACCATCTTCTCTAACATTTTAGCCACAAAGTAGTCTCAATGTAGACCTGTAATTCTTAAGCACAGCTGGGTCTAAATTTGGTTTCTTTATTAAAGGCTGAACAGTAGCATGCTTAAAATAAGATGGAACACAACCTGTAGACAATTAAGAATTAAGAGACAATCAAGAGACATATTCAAAGAGCAGACAAGAGTCCAGAATCAAACAATGAGATAATCCAGAGTGAGTCAAAAGAGGGAGTCAAACAGGCAACAGACAAAAGTAAAAGGACATAAACAAGACTGAAATGCTGAGTAGTGCAGATAAATCAGGACAACTTGGCAAAGAACAATGGACTGAATCAGGAAATAAATAGTATGGCAAAACAGGTGGGGTAATCAGAATTCAGAATGAGACAGGTGTGGGTACATGATCTGGATCTGGGAAACAGGAAGTGTTAGGGGGATTATGGGTGGTGCATTCCAGGGTGATACAGGAAAACGCGACATGTAGATGGCATCAAAATGCCGGCAAGTATCTATACAATGCCTTCAGTCTCTGTTTCTTTGTTTTAGATAGACTGCAGCAAAGGAACTGAAGTGTGGTCATATATTAGGATCTAAATACTAAGAGTAATCAGCAATCTGCATCAAAGCTCAGTGTGTGTACTATTGGTAGTGCTGTTGTGTAGATAACCTCAAATGTGAGAGAAAAAAAGCTGAATAAAAGCCATGCCCTGTTTAACTGTGTGGGAGGAATGTAATGTAAGTAAGATAATTATGTTGTCCGGTATCATGGTAGTGAAGCATAGAATAAGGCTCTATATTTATATATTTGTTATTGATTTCTTTTGTAGCCATATTTTCTTTTATGTATTTTACAAATATTTACCTCTACTAGTAATTTTGATTATGGATTTGTCTAGTGAATACAATACATTGTGCAAAATGATGCATAGATTTATATACAATTACAAAAGAAAATAAATATGGTGTTATATACAGTTATTGCACATTATTAGATATTATACAGTAGTGGGTATTGGACAAAAAGAGTAATGGTATTCACAGTATACAGGTATTGCAGCAATGGAATTAACAGTGTTGTTCAAAATATTAAATGTTGCACAGTATGTGAGTAAGAAATCCAGAGGGTTGGGAGTTTAGACTATAAATCAGTGCATGTGTGAGTTCAGAGTGGTTATGGCTTTTGGGGAAACACTGTTTTTGAATATGTTTGTCCTTATTCTGATCACAACCAGCACCAAATTAAAAAACAACACTAAATCCCAAAAGCAAAATTCAGCAAAATGCAAACTAAAAATCTGAAAACAAATAAAATCATAATAGTAAACAGTAAAAAAAGCAGAAACAAATTGAATAACATAAATTCGGTAACACATTCAATTTGAAAACACAACAGAACAGAAAATATACAGAATATACAGTTTCAGAAATACAACATGAAATTCAAAAATACAACAGCATTTTTAATTCAGACATGCAAAACTAAAAATAAAATCACAACATAACTTCAAATTCAGAAATGCAACATGGCAATAGGGCAAGCACAGAAGCTCAGGTGTTCCTGTCCCCAGCAATCAGCTCCTGCTGGGAGATTCCCAAACACTCCCTCCAGCAGATCCTGGGTCTCCTCCCAGTTGGCCTTACCCAGTACACCTCCACAAGTGACAACTGGCCATGGTTATCAGTTGCCCGAATCACATTAAATTCATTAAACACAATAACAAATTTAAGAAAATTAATTAATGAATTAATGAAAGGACTTGTTTGTTTCATCAGTAATGTTTTGAATCCATAATATATATATATATATATATATATATATATATATATATATATATATATATATATATATATATATATATATATATATATATATTTTTTTTTTTTTTTTTTTAAATTCCAATTCACAAATTGTAATTATATTCAATTGTGTCTTTGTACAAAACAGAGCCATATATGTTCATGTCTTTAAAAAGTCCTAACCAAAGATGGTTGGTTGAATTTATTCATTATAACATGAAGAAACCCTGATTATATGAAATAAAACTTCATAACTTTAAGTTCCATTTTAGTTGTCTGCTGGTTCCCTTGGGTTTATAAAATGATGTAAAATGCAGGATTGTCCATTTTTATTCTTTCTGGAAAGGAATTTTTCATTTATTAGTGGTAATATTATAATGTGTCTATCCTGCTTAACTGAGTGGGTCTCAGACTACCAGTCATTATCTTTATTTCTTCATATCCTCTCCTGCTAGACTGTATCTCCTTACAATCTCTTATCTTCTCTTCCTGTGCCTTACAGTATTTCTCAGCTCTCATCCACATTTGTGTTTCTTTTCTCTTTCCCTCTGTTTTTCTCTGTTAATTCTGCTTTACTTCACAATCATGTCTCTATATGTTAATGTATCTTTTAGTCAACCTCTTTCCTCTTACTCTTCTCCCTATTTTTTCTTGTGCTTTCTTTGAATGTGTGTTAATTGTACATCCTGGTATATGTGTGACATTTGTATTCTTAAAGAGAGCTGAGCTTCAGGTTGTTTGTTCACCCCACATTGTATGGCACTAGAAGAACACATGTAATGTCAATGGCTGTGTCATGCGACAACATTGCAGGGGGCAGGAGAAAGTTTCCTGTAGGTAGGTAGAGAGAGAGAGAGAGAGAGAGAGAGAGAGAGAGAGAGAGAGAGAGAGAGAGAGATGGAGAGAAAGATTGATGGAGAGCAAAGGGTTACAAACACTGTGACAGTATTCGGATTCTGCTCATTTGAAATGCATATAGGCCAGAGAAATTATTTCATACTATAAGCTCTTTATTGCAGGGCTAGCTTTGAAACAGTCACGTGTGATGCTGATGAGGAGAAATGAGGCTATGATTTTACACTTGAGTGCATGTATAGAAAGAATGTGATCAAATAGCTGTGTGGAATAGCAGAATATGTGTGACATCAGCAATGCCATTCATCACATCTTGACAAAATGACAACATTTTCCACTTTATTAAATGTAAAGAAGGCCACTTCTTTTACCAGTCTTGCCACTGGTTTCATATTCCATTAAATGGGCACTAAACCAACAGCTTACTTAACCAGTCATCCTGCCCGTTATACAGTGGAATGAATATAATCTCTCATACAGAGGGTCGTCATAAATTATGGATCACATATCAAGTGCAATTTCTTTGTGAAGACCCAGGCCACAAGACTTATGACATAAATCTCATTAAAATGGGCCAAGCATCCAATAATATAAAGGGCTAAAATAAAAATGAAAAAGGAGCCACTGAAAGGAGGCTGTCTCTTGCAAAATGGCCCAAACCAGGCTGATGAAAAAGCTGAGAAAGACAAATCGCAGATGAACAGAGGCAGCTCCCATTTGTGGTAGGGCACAGGAAACTGCTAGTTTCACCTTTATTTTCTTCTGCAATGTCCCATGTTCCTCTCCTCTTTCAGCATTTCAGTGCAGCTCTTAGACACCCCGTTGTCATGGCGACTTACAAGAACATCTCAGCGGCATCCTAAGAGCTCTAAACAGCATAATATTGAAAACAAGTCAGCAGCGTGATGACTGGCACGCTCTGTCTCTAACGAGAGATAAAACCCCACAGAGTTATCCCTCCATCCCTCCAGGGCATGTCACTCTGCCTTCCAGGTTCACCTCCAACTATTTACTTCTCTGTTTGCTTGTATGATCACTTCATTCTTTCATTTATCTGCTCATTCATGTCTGTGTATACCTTTGTCCATACCATTTTTTGGATATTTTTCTTCTCCGGCCTCCATTCATTCATTTAGTCCTTTCCTTCTCACTACCTTTGATTCCATTCTTCATTTGTGAACTCATTCATATGCCCATATTCATTGAGCACCAAGCACGCACCAGACTCCCTTGCTCATTTTCAATGGCAGTGCCGTCAAGAGGTTTTATATAAAGGTCCCTGAAGCGTTCAGCACAAAACACACACAATATCAAGAGAGGAAAGGTGACTAATGGAACTCCTATCTCTCTCTCCCTTTATCTCTGCCTGTTCTTGCTTTCCTTCCCTTTATCATCCTTTCTCTCTCCCTCTGTCTTCCTTCTTCCACTCTCCCATCCTTTATCACCCTTCTTCTCCTTAATTTGTTCCTTCACTCATCCTCTCTCTCTCCTTAATATGTTCCTTCATTCATCTCTCTCTCTCTCTCTCACTCACACACACACACACACACACACACACACACACACACACACACACTCACAATCTCACACCCCTTTCACCCCTCCACCACCCCTTTTGTTCTTCTAGCAGGTACTTCAGTAACATAACACTATCTGGACGAGACTATTCCTTTAATGAAGATGGCTATTTGGCCAATCCACTGGTGGATGTCATCTCTTACACAGCAGGACGGGGCTGGGAAGAGGTGAGTGCAAGGAGCAATTGGTTCATTCATTCATCATCCATTTACTTATTTATTTTTGCTCAAGACACTACAGGTGAAAACATTAGAACAGATTTTAAAGCAAGAGAAATCACTTGCAACATGCAAAATATAGCTTAATATATGTTGCATTTTTCATATTCATTTCATTGTGAAGACACAGTACAGAAGAATGAGTTTTCATAACATACTGGTGGAATGGTTTAATCAAGAAAGCACCACTGATTATTAATTTATAAACTCCAACTTTTACCAATATAGAAATAAATTCTTTTGTTTCTGTTATCTGCTTCTGCTGGTAATTTAGACAGTGAGAAAAAAATAAGAAACACAAATTTGCAGTTATAAGCTTTCTACAAGTGAGAGATAATGTGGTTGTGGTGAAGTATAGACAGAATTTTATTTTTTTAAATAAATAGACTTTATTTTGAAAGTATTTGAAATAATAGTAAGACAAAACACACTGTTCAGTGTGTTCAATGTGTTCAGTGTGACAAAACACACTGAACACAACTGTTTAGGTTGAATGTATTAAGTTTACTCATCTAAACTATGACAAAAGGTTTAATTTACAATCTCTATATATGTTTAATAAGCCAATTTATTTGTATTTTCTTCTTACCACATGAAATCATTCTTTCTGGTTACTAGTTTTGTACAGCATATCTTATAATGAGAGTGACTTTTCTGAGATGATTGTTTTTCTGTACTTTTGTGTTATTGTGGCAAACTGTTGTATTGGATATTCTGAAATCTTCTTTTTAGTCGACAGACATTTACCACTAATGCTAAAACTATCAAAAGCAGTTGAGACTCTTTTAATCTAAAACTAGATTAAAATGCATAAAAATGAAATTAGCCCCACCATTAATAGCTTTAGTGCTGACAGGCTGACTAATAGCATTTGAATAATGTATAAGTGACATTTGCCATCATTTAGGTGGGCTGGTGGGAGAATGGTGTCCTGCGTCTGCGTTATCCACCTTGGTCCCGCTACGGGCCTTTTCTTAAGCCACTGGATGATAGCCAGCATCTGCGGGTGGTTACCCTGGAAGAGAGGCCTTTTGTCATTGTGGAGCCAGCAGACCCAGGAACAGGCTCCTGCATCCGAGACTCAGTGCCATGTCGATTGCCACTCAACACCAGGTCAGATGTTTACAAATAAAATATTGTATAATTAAGGCAAACAAAAGTGCAGTTTATTTACTAGCTCATATTTATCTAACCTGTCGCTGTCATTTTATTGTTGTTGAAACTGTCAAATGTGCAATTTCTTTTATATCGTTTTCATACTTCATACCTCCAAACGTTCATACTTACTTGGACAGGACACAATGTATTGATCAGTGTAACAGTACATTACTTTTTTGTTGGTATTAACTGAGACTGTAGGCAAATGTTACTATATTCTCTGCTCTTTAAGGTAAACCGATGAGCTCACATTCCAGTAATATTTGGACAGAAGCTTTAGGGAAATTAACAGTATTTAAGTCATGGTAATTGGGCCAGCTATATTTTATTAGATTAGATTAGATAGATTAGATAGATACTTTATTG
Source organism: Acestrorhynchus altus (assembly GCA_034509495.1). NCBI lineage: Eukaryota > Metazoa > Chordata > Actinopteri > Characiformes > Acestrorhynchidae > Acestrorhynchus > Acestrorhynchus altus. The sequence continues at coordinate 13,854,058 of CM067505.1, read as the reverse complement.
ATCCCTTACAATCCCGAAGGAAAGGGAAATTCATTGAGAAATCAAAAGCAGTATACATGAGGTAAGGAAGGAAGAAAAAAAAACACACCCAGACTATGTTCCAAAATGAACATGATTTAGGTAGATAAAAAACATCCAAACACTTAAGCACACATAATCAACACAGACTGGGGGGGAGGGAGGGGGGTATGGGATACAACAAGTAAGTCTTGCTTGGCAGCCAAGATGAGATGTTGAGATGTTCTCCAATGTGCGATGTAAAGTCACAGTCTGAGTCCCGACAGCCTTGCCCAGAGTGTCAAACATCTCAGGCAGCTTAAAGGGGCCTTTGATTGCTGCCCACACTTCTCTAATTTTCCAATATGCCAGTGCAGTGCCCATTCCAATCAGTAGAGTACTCACTATCAAAAATCCAAATATATAAGTATCCTCAACATCCTCAACTGACAGCGCTGCCAGGCACACGACCCTCCACCTCTCCCAGGAGTCCATCGTGTATCCACCCGCAAATGTCCCGTCAGGACACGCAGGTTCCCCCAAACCCAGACTTCTCTTCGAGAAGATGGTGTCAATTGCGTTGAGAGACCAGTTGATCAAATCCATATTTGGTTTAGAAGAACAGCGTTGAGCGAGTCTCCCAAGTGAGATAGTAGCAGACAAGACTGAAGAGCTAAGCAGGAGAGATAAGGGAGGAGAGGGAGGAAAGTGCGACCGCCTTCGCCGAGAGCCAAGAGAGAAGGAATGAATTTATGAATTTATGAAATTTATGAATTTGACCCAGAAAATTACCTTTGTTGAGAAAGGAAATTACCTCTGAGAAGTAAATGACAGGGCAAAACACACAATAGAAAAATCTAACAAAGGTGCTCTGATTTTTAGTGCTCTTCATAGGTACCTTGCAATAAGCATGAGTGACAATTGTCTTAGTATAATGTTGGCCCACCACAAGCTGCCAGAACAATGTTTCTATATATATTTAGTATTTCCATGGTGTGAACTGAAGAAGAGAGTGCACAGGAGAGGACCCAGGATTATTGTTTTTGCATTGTAGTCCTATACCATTTAAAAAATGAATTTAGTAAAAGCCTAAGAACACATCTTAATGAAAGGTGCCAATAATTGTAGAGGGCACTTTATTACATATTGGAAAACTGTTACTATGCTTAACAAAGTATAGCCTGTCTGCCAGCTTATTATTTATGCTTTTAATTGATTTGAGTTAACAGATTTGATCATTCAATAGTATATTTAGAGACAAGTCTCTTAAATACAGCAGAGAAAATAAAGAATGTTTCTGGATTAACTGTTCTGATTGGCCATGCTTTCAGTTCCAGTTCAGTACTTTGGACACCATGATATGTTCCTGTGTGGCTGTGGCAATGTATTTGGTTTACATTTATCATTTCCCATTATCATTATCCTTGCAGGTCATGTCATTAATTGCTTTTCTGTTTCATTTCTGTGTTTTTCTCCCAATTTTGATAAATATCAAATTTTCACCCTCATTCACTCACCTCTACCTCCCTTCCTGGGTGACAGTGTTAAACTTTTAAAGCCCTTTTCGATCAAGTGCAATTTTTGTGCAGTGCTTGCTAACTTGTCAAAAGAAAAGCCAGCACACTGTATTAGAGAATAACAAACTCACTCATTTCAAAGACACAAAGTGCAAGACAAGCTACTGCACCCTATTATATTGTTTCAAATCTAATATCAGATAAAAAATGTAGCTATCAGAAATGAAAAACCAAGTATATATGAGAATGAATCTGGGAGCTTTGCAGGTTGTGTGAATGAAATCATGGCAATAGATCGGAATAAGTTGGAACAACAACCTTGTCACTCTAAGTAATTTGTATGTGAGTCTTTGTATTTTTGTCTCATTTATTCCCATTACCCACAGTGCTGAAAGATGAAGCCATAGGAGGTGCTACTATTGCCTCACATGGACAGTTGATATTGTCAGCTATGTATTCTTGCTGCGCCTAATGATTCTGTGGTTCAGTGTGGGGATATTGTCGATTATATGAGAGTTTTTCATTTCTCTTTTTGTCTTGCCTAATCTTTCCATTCTCTCCCTCTTGCTTCTTGACAGTGTGGTTGTGGAAGGAATACAGTCCATGAAGCACTGTTGCAAAGGCTTCTGCATTGACGTCCTCAAACGGTTGGCTAAAATAGTGGGCTTCACCTATGACCTTTACCTGGTGACCAATGGCAGGCACGGGAAGAACATAGATGGAGAGTGGAATGGAATGGTGGGGGAGGTTAGACATTCATTTATTTATATGTGTGTAAAAAAAAAAAAAAAAAAAAAAAAAATATATATATATATATATATATATATATATATAAACTTGCCCCAGTGGACTGCAAACTCTATTTGGAATGGATCTCTGAGTACTGGGGGAGCTATTGAATAAATCAATAGCTATGATTCTGATAAATAGTACATTCGATAAAGGGTAAGTAAATAATATGCACTCTAAGTGTATTTAGTATTTAGCAGTATTTGTCACCCAATCCTAACTTTCATCCACACACTTAAAAGTGAAAGTGCTACAAAATGAATCTTGCATGGATGTCATTGAAGAATCATTTTGATTACAAAAACCATGTGAGCATGTCTAACTTTTTAAATATCTTAAGACTCTTTACACTCACACATTGATCCAAAAGTGATTCTTCTGTGTCATCCCCCAAAAACCAATTGTAGCATCTTTATTTAAGCACTGAAGATAACTTTTTCCTCTCTATTCATTTATTTTCTATTATACATCTTTTTTGCCTATGTATGTGCCTTTGTCTATGCTCTGTGTCGACCAGAGGAGGTTGGGTTCCTCTCTTGGCCTTGGTTCCTTTCAAGATTTCTTCTTCCTATCCTGAGGGAGTTTTTCCTTGCCACATTTGCCGCTGGCTGCTCATTTGAAGCTTGGACCCGTATTTCTGTAAAGCTGCTTTGTGACTACTCCTTGTTGTAAGAAGCAATATATAAATAAACTTTGATTGATTGATTTTAAAGGGTGTTTGTATTGCAGTTCACTTGTAGTTGTAGTTCAGTTCTTTTGTACCAGATCAGTGCCAGATATTGACACATTGTTCAGTTTAAGTTCTGGTCTCCTTAGCGTCCACACTAATATCAGATGAAAAAATGTTAACAAAAGACTCAGGACTAATAGAATTGTTTTTTATTGCATACATTTGGTGGCAGTGACTGTAATATCCAAGTAGCTTTCTAGTTCATGTTGTATTCTGCTTTAACTGAGCTTGGGGGTTTATTATGTATTGTTGATATTGTGTATGTACTATGACATTCTTAAACAATGTTCCAGTATCAAATGGCCTCAAATGGGTTATCCTTTTTGAAAAATTGGCTCAGTACTTTGTGTAATATAATTGATGTGACAAGTGTATGTGTGTATATTAAGTAAACAAATACTTGCTGAATATGCATTGTTTTAAAACTGAAGATATCTGTAGCTTCATTTTAATAAGTTAATAAGTATACTAACGCAGGTCAACTTGGAAGAGACAATGGTCTGCTCTTTGTTTGGTCTGTTTAGACCATTTAGTTCATATACATTCAAATCTTATTGCACCCATCAGTGTTTCTTTGGCATTGTGACTTGAAACACACTCTTGCCAAACATACAATAGTTTGCTCTCATTGTACAAGAAATAGCAATGCATCAAAAAGAAATAAAAATATGATATACTGTATCATTAAAAATACAGTTTTGGCTTCAGTTTTTTGCATTACATAAATTTGTTTGAGAATTCTTTTAGAAAACCTCTGCATTTAAAAACAGTACAGAGTATGCTTAACTGAGCTTCAACAGTAGAATATTTAGTGTATTCTGCATTCATGCCCTTGTGGAGTGTCTGTTTGCAAAACATTCCACCCCGCTTTGTTTGGTGTACCCACAGAGCATGTCTTTAAAGCAGCATCTGTAACTGAATGTGAGAGGGTATGTTTTCTTTGTTTTTTATGACACTCAGATTTAGATTTGCACAAAGCCTTTAATACATAATCTTTCATAACTTGCTTGCAGAATATTAAACTCAGGATGCATAGTAGTTTCCTGAAACTAGTCATTCTGAAAAATGGTGCTTTACTGACATAGCTTGTTTTGTTATTTTTTTTTACAGACTATATTTTCAGCAGCAGGTTGAGGATGTAGATGTTGTTACATCATATATACATATATAATTATATATATATATATATATATATATATATATATATATATATATATATATATATATTTTTTTTTTTTTTTTTTTTTTTTTTTTTTGATTGGGTGTAAAGGAAAAGTTTTTAAGGAGGACACACATAAATATTATTATTACTATTATTTCAACTAATTACAGTTTCCTTCATGCTTACCAGGTGGTTTCTAAACGAGCTGACATGGCCATTGGCTCACTGACCATAAATGAAGAGAGGTCAGAGGTTGTGGAATTTTCGGTTCCCTTTGTGGAGACTGGCATCAGTGTCATGGTTTCTCGAAGCAATGGCACCGTCTCTCCATCTGCCTTCCTTGGTGAGCTACAACTTGAATATTGCATTCTACAACTTCATTTATTATTATTATTATTATTATTATTATTATTATTATTATTATTATTATTATTATTATTATTATTTTATTTTTTTTACAGTTAGTATTTCTTTTCAGCTCTGAATTTGAAGCTGAATAACTCATCATGACAGATAATTTTCTAGGATGAATAATGAGAAGTCTACTGTTAAGAAAATCTGTAACCTTCATTTATCTGTTCATTTTATTATGTTTTTCTTGACTGAGGTTCTAAATTTGGAAGCCATTTTTGACTGTACTCTGTCTTTTGATCCACAAATCTGAAGCATTTCCAAGACCATTTTTTCACCTAAATAATATTGCAAAAAAAACACTTTATCAGTCACTCTGCAATGGATAGTCTTATTCGTGGTTTTGTGACTTCTAGAATTGATTACTGTAATGATACTCTTTCTGCTGTTCCTGTTTGGGTGTGAGTGAGGTTCCATGCCCATTCTAGATCCTGGGCTCACATTAGCTGTGCCTTGAAAGATTTCCATTGGCATGTATTATTGCATTTAATTTAAACTAGATCTACCGGTTGTATGCTTACACACTGCAAATACATCTATTCATGTGGTGGCCCTTCCATATCTGTCTAGTTATCTTCAGATTTATTCTCCAATTCACACCCTTTACTCTTCTTGTTCCAACCTGCTTATTGTCCCATACTCTAGAATTTGTATTATAGGTGATCAGGCATTTGGTGTCTTTCACAGGAGTCGTGTGCCAACACGTTTGTTGCTTTTGGTTTTATTTTGCCACTGATCCACATTAAGTTCTGTTTCTTTGTACAGTTATTTTTCTTTTTGCTTATTTTTTTTATATCTCTGATATGCTATTGTTTCTATATCCTTCTATTTGAAAGACACTTCTAAATAAGACTTTTTTTTTCTTGACTAAAGAAAATGAAAAGGCAAAAAGTGAGAAAACAGCATATTGTGTCTATTTTTCTTTCACTTGTGTATCCATTTTTTGGAGTTTAATTCTGTGACATGTGAATGCAGGGCCTTGATTTCCAAGTGAGATTTCCCTGCACATTTTCCACCACCAAGCTGGAACCTCATACTGGAGGCACAGTGATATCTATTCTATCATTTCTATCTAGTAAATCAAACAACCATAGAAAAGTGTGGAGGCAGAATTAGTTCTGTCAGTCAAGTCCTTTTTAAATTTTCGACATTCATGGTGAAGGGCATCAATGAGACTGTGAAATTACCATATCCAGACATCCTTGCAAAACTCAAGATGATTCTAGACTAATGAATTAATAACACGTTATAATTTTGAGCATATTTAAAGTGTCTTTAATTACCATTTTGCAATAGGCAGAGAGATTCAGACATATTCTTTCCAACTAGAAAATGAATGATGAGTTCCTCACACACCATTACTTAAATCTCTAGTACAGTTTTTATATTAGCACAGCATGTGAGTCCATTTACTACATGTACTAATATAATCAGCCTCTCATCTTTTAAATATAGCTCAAATATGATTATACATCATTTTATCACTTAATAACAAATACAATGTTGATATGAGCACAGTAGATATTTAGTGAACTAAATATTCCTAGCCTATAATGCACTTCAGCGTAAAAACCACTGTAACAAATAATGAGTATAAACAAGAACTGAAAGGGATCTCTTTGAATAAGCTTTGGTGCCACAGATGGTAAACAAATTATTAACATTAAACTAGTCTTCAATGCTTTTTGGCATAACAAGTATTTAGCATTGTATTTGTATACATGACTTTTCAAATTTGGTTTATTTTATAAGTGAAAAGGCTGAATCATTCCTCTACAGGAAGCACCTTAAAACATAATGTTATTAACATTTTAACTTAAATCAACTTACATTTTAACTTAAATCAGCAAGGCATGAACAGTTGTGGTTGGATTGGATTGCTCAACACTGTATAATGGGAGAGTCCAAGGAGCTCAGTACAGATCTGGAAAGGATAATTGGAGATTTACAGTCAATCCATTTCTCAACAACTGCAAATTCCACTATCGCCAATTCAAACAACTGTTCAAGTACAAGTTATTTTGAGCTGTAGCTACATTAACAGTGTTTGGCAAAAGATGCAGGAAATTGGTTTGGATTGTCAGGAACAATCCATCCACATAGGTCTACCATGAACTGGAAGCTAGTGGACAGAGGCTACCAAGAAAAAGTCCATGTTCCAAAACCTTGAAGCTTAAATAAAGTTTGCATCTGACAACGCAGACCAAAAACACTTTCTGGAGGAAGGCCACAATGACCACAATGACCACAATGACCACAATGAGGCAATGGCCAAAATTGTGTCTGAAGAAAGTAAAGGTTAGACATTCAAATCCAAGAACTAACCATTAAACATGGTGGTGGCAACATCATAATGATGCTGTTTTGCATAGTGAAAAGTAGATGGAATGGTGAAGAAAGAAGACTACCTCAGAATTACTAAACATAATCTCAAATGACTTTACCAAAAATAGTGATATCCTGTAGTATAGTATATTACCTTTTTACCATTTTGTTAGCGATGCATTTAAATCATGATATGTTCAGGATATTTCATTGCATTAGTTTTCTTGCTTAGTTTTAGTTTTGTTGGATTATTTTCTTTCATATCAAAGTAAATGTGACTACAACATTAAGAAATGGTTCAATTAAAAGGTGAAAACATACGTTATTATGCTATTTGTGGTTTCTGCATTGCTGCATCTGCATTGCTTCCTAACCTAAATTTGACCTAAAATTTAATCAAATCAAAGTTCAAAAAGTAGATAATGAAAACCAAATCAAACAGACATGGCCAATATATTACACATGCTTATTTATATATTAAGAAAAATCATCCAACATTACATATCTGTTACTAGCAAAAGTATGCAGAACTTTAGCATAAGCAGACTTGAAGGTGAAATTAGAGGGACGACAATCAGGGGTTAGTGGGCACCCTAGTTTATTTAAATAACTGAGGTATATCAATGTCTAATCTTCAAAACTCATTGGAAGTGTATTATGACACAAAGAAAAGAGAGAAACTTAAGAAGAATAGTTGTTGATTTCTAAAGAGTTTGCATTCCTTCCTAAACAATTGAAGGCCTTTCTTACACTGGCTAATAATGCTCACGAGGACACAGAACAACAATGATGTGCATGGTAGGGTTGCAATAATTAAACTGCTATCTGACTGCAGTTTGCTAAAAATCACATGGACGCGCAAGAAAGCTAATGGATCAATGTTAGAGCAACTGTCCAAATCAAAGTCTTTGCCCATTCCTCCATACAAGGCAGTTTCAACTGTTATGTTTGTAGATTTCTTCCAATGAACTGCTTGCATCAAACTTCCACAACATTTCTATTTGATTAAGGTCAGGACTTTGACTTGCTCATTCAAACACATTGTTTATTCTGTAACACTTACATTATTTTTATAATGATATTATTTATATTATTTTTATAATAAGAAGTAAAATTGAACAAGATATTCTTAATTAAACCATGCTTAATTAATGTTAGCTAAACATGTACCAAATGCATTAATTGATGCTCTTTTCACATGAAGTGATGACTACCATTAAGGATAAAGCATTTATTTACATGAACGGCAATGAAAGGCAATACATTAATAATGCTTAACAAATGTTAAGTAAACATGTATTAACTGCTTTAGTTAATATCCTGGACTTTTGGCTATGTGTAGTAATACAGGTTATATTTTAATGCTTAATAAGCAGTGTTAATTGTCTGTAATGACACTTCAGCAGTGGCAGTTTTATTTAATCCTGGTTTTACTGATTTAATTTTTTGTACTGTAAGTGAATTTTAAGTGATAGCTTTTACTTCTGCCCGCAATTTACTTCTGCACAATTAACTTTTCCTTCACTTTAAATTCAGTCATTAATGTTGATCTGCTTTTGGGGTGTACTTTGTGCACTACTGGTGCTGGTCCCAAGCCTGGATAAATGGTGAGGGTTGTGTCAGGAAGGGCATCCGGCGTAAAACTTGTGCCAAAACTATAAAGCGGATCAGGCAGATGATCCGATGTGGCGACCCCTAAAGGGAGCAGCTGAAAGAAGATTATGTTCACCTCACTTTGGAGCTTTAGTACTTTGAGTACTTTCGAGCATAAGGCTATAAAAGTAAACATAGAGCCTAACATACTTCAGGATCTGCACTGGAAGAATGTACTAAGCTCCATTGGACCTTATACTGACCACTTTCTTATGTCAGTTACCTGCCAACTTTTTCTTTCTTTTTCAGGGCACAAAATGGCATCGGATGTCATTTTTGGCAATAAAAGATATTTTTGAGTAGGCCGCAACGCATTGGCATTTTTTTTTTCATGTTTCAATAAAGGCTTTCTCTAGATAGTGTGCCCGGGAGGTCAGCATACATTTGGGAATCATGAAACAAATGTAAACAATACTTTTATGTTTAAATCAATACCGACTCAGAAACATATCACTAACATCTGTTAAACTTTACTAAATACTTTTTTTTAGTGAAGATAATGTAGGTAAAGTAAAAACCAGTAATGCATTTGTACAATGTAGTAAAGATGTACTTGTTAAAATTTTGTTATAATATAATTTATCTACAGCATCATGGAAAGAATAACATCATATTACTCAACCTAATAAGAATAAAACGACAGAATCTAACAACTGGGGTTATACAGAGGGCCCATCCCTTTTCCAATGTAAAGTGTATTTAAAGTTCCTGTGGCCTTTTATGAACTGATCAACAACATTTTTGTTATAACCATCTAACAATTAAGGTTGCTGTGACCATTTTTGATCTGATCAGCAACCTTTCCTTAAACATTCACTGTTTGTAAAATGACCCAGGAAGTTGACAAGATGCTACATCTAACAATTACACATTCCATCCCGCCCTTTCACTTTACCTATACTCCAATCACAAGCTTTTCATAGGGGTCTTCAGGTAGGCACCTTCATTCATCAGTGTTTTGCTGAATTAAGCATAAGACTCCTCCAGAAGGCTCAACAGTGAAGTCTAGCTCACTTCATGTGATTTCAAAGGATTTTATTCACAGCCTCCTTACCTTCAGTATATACACAAAGCAGCCTATAATGCTCCCCATGTCACACCTTCAATCACACACTATCCTACCTCACCCAACTTCAGCCCTTCTTATTCACAACCACTGCCTAGCTCTTTCAGGTACTTCTGAAAATCAAATCAAATCAAAATTTCACAACTGATTTTGTCACAGAGCAGCTTTACAGAAATCAAAAAATAAACAGAAAGGTTAACAACACAGATACAGAGTATAGGAAATACAAACAGACCCCCTTTATAATAGAATTCCTTCATAACTGCTCTCAATACACAACCTCTGAACCCAACATCACCCAGCAAAGCTGTAGTAGACATACCTACAAAACCCATAGCCCCTATCTCTGCTGGTCTAACATACACCTGCCACCCATGCTCTCTCACCTCAGCCACCAAATCTGCATATCTCAGCCTTTTCCTTTCATAATCTACCTCAACCTCATCATCAAATTGAACCATCAGCTTCATAACATAAACTATTTGTTTGCTCTCAAAGTATAATACAATATCAGGCCTCAGTGTAGTTACCAAAATACAATGTGGAACCTGTAGTTTATGAATGTGTAGAATCTGTAGAATGCTTCCCACAGACCACCTGACCCTGGTCCTGACCTCCAATTTTGCACCGTTACATCCCTTTGCCCCAATGTCCACATCACTGACTGCACTGCCTCTCTGGGATTCCACTTTCATTCTACTTTTTACAGTGGATCTGCTGCCTTAATTGGTTCATCTTTTGACCCTAGTAATATAATTTCCTGACCTACATTTTCACATTTACATGTGTACAAGAAGAGAATGAGCAGATTCTACTTTCTGAGGAAGCTCAGGTCCTTCAATGTGTGCAGCAAAATGTTAACCATCTTCTACCAGTCTGTTGTTGTGGGTGCAGTCTTCTTTGCAGCAGTCTGCTGGGGAGGCCTAATCAAAGGTGGAGAAGCCAAGAAGATCAACAAACTAATCAAGAAGCCTGGCTCTGTTCCTGGATGCTCATTGGAGAGCTTTGTTGTGGTGGTGGAATGGAGAACTCTCAACAAACTGATTGCTATACTGGACAACATATCTCACCCTGTCCATTACTTACTGGTCAGATAGCAGAGCACTTCTATCTAGCTATCACTCTATCTAAACTAAGTTTGTCAGGGGCAGTTCCAGCATCCCTCTACTAAACTATTCAATGCTCATAAGGCAACAAGGGACCCCCAGCCACTTCCTTATAGCAATATTGGTGATCCTTTCTAAACTCTGCACCTCAGTATTCAGAAATAATCATTACCCACCTTACACAAGGTAGCATACAAAACTGCCAACACCACAATTGATTACCAGGCAAGCTTATCAATGGATTTGATATCCTCTACCATTTCTTTCATCAACCTCACAACCTGCTCTTTAACATTAAGTGCTGCACTATATCACATACCTAAACTATTAACTGAGTACATGGGATAATAGTTGTCACCATTGTCATATCATCCATGTAAGCCCAATTGGTGGGAGCTGGGTACGATTATGCAACCTCTCCCTACCTACAGCCCACTTCAAAGACCTAATAATTAGCTCCATCATCATCTTAAATGTTGACAGTGAAATTATGGAGCCTGCTATTATACCTATGTCTAGACATTGCCAAGACATACTGTCACATATCCAGAAGCAAGACAGACACAAACAGAATAAAAGGGTGAAATATCTTTTTAATGAGAAAGGGCAATCCAAAGAGCAAAGTGAAAAAACATTCAAGTCGAATAACAGTGAAACTAAATCCACAGGTGAAATCCAGAGACAGAAACTGAAAAAGAAACAATGTCAAATTATGTGCAGACAAGACAATAGAAATTGGTCTGTATGCACTGTAAACAGAGGCAATATTTCACATGGAGTGATACAAGCCAAATACACAATGAAAGAAACAAAACTGGTGTATTAGTATTTAGGTGAAGCTGATCTCTGATAGGCCTCCTGAGGAAAACACATCTTGAACACAACCATCTGTTAAATTCTGGGTATTGGAGTTTGCAGGCTGTGGCAAAAATGTGACAGTATGCTACCCCGAAGACCGGGGTAGACCAAAGAGTGAGGATGCCCACAAAGACCACCCACATCATCATAAGTGCTACCAGATGGACACCCAGAGCTATACTGAGTCATAGATGAGACTGAGGTACAGCTACAATGATCAAAAGGAGGGCTAAATGCCAACTGCCTAGGGTGGCCCTTAGGGCGAGGGGCAAGATGACTAAGACAGCGTTGATGGAAATCCTTCTTCAGCATGGGGTCCAAGATAATCCCACCTGGACCACAACCTTAGAACTGTAGGACTCCCAGTCAAACAGGTATTGCAACTGACCTCATTTCAACAATTCAACAATGTAGGCAGGTGTCCCCTCAATATGCACAAGTAGGGGTGGCATGGCACTGGGTAGATTCTCATCCAGTGAGCCTGGGACTACAGGTTTAAGGAGAGACACATGAAACATATTAGACACTTTATAATGAAAAATCTAATGTATACATAAACTTCAAATCCTGAATGGGCCAATATACTCATGTTACAATTTCTTAGTAGAGTAGAGCCATACTCTTTCACCTAGAAGGTAAGAGTGTGTCACACCTCTTCTATAATCAGCAAAATGTTTATGTCTACATAGGACCTGGTCTATGAGCTGGTGGGTCTCCTCTCAAACCTGTAGATGAGCTAACTGTGTTATCTCAGCCCATGGTAAGTACCAGGACCAATCAGTCTGGTTAGAATGACAGTAGAACCTCAGGAATTTATCAAGCTCCTGATTAATTGTTTCACAGTGGCAATTAGACTCTGGATGGTAGCCAGATGTTAGGGTAACAGAAACACCCAATCTTTCAAACACTGTGTTCCACACTGGAGACGTGAACTGAGGATCTTGATCTGAAACAATGTTGTCAGGGATACCAAACAAAGAAAAAAACTGATTAAATAAACATTCAGCTGTCTCAAAAGCAGTGGGTAGTGAAGGAAATGAAATAAACCTGACTCCTCTGGAAAACTGCTATTTGATGGTGCGTATACCTGTGTGTCAATGGGAGGGGGGTAAATCTGTCATGAAATTAAGGGCTAAGTGAGACCATGGACATGAGAGAATAGATAATGGTAACAGTTTGCCTGCAGGATGGGTTTTTGGTGATTTGCTCTGGGAACAGACAAGATGAGACAAATCTATGAATATCAGATAACATCTTCTCCCACCAATACTTACCCATCAGTAATTGATATGTATGAGTCTGTCCCTGGGGTGGCTGGATGACAGCAAGGAACATGCCCAGGTGATTAACCTATTGTGACAGGGAGTAGGTACATCTTACCCGGTGGACATTGTTCCAAGATGAGGGTGCCAGTTAGTTGTGAGTGAGTTGAAAGTCCATATTGCCCAGAGACAGCTTCAAAACATCCCTGCTCTAGAAGAGATCTGCATGAAGGCCAAAATAAAAGCTACAGTTTGTGCAAACCTGATGAAGACTTACAGGAAATGTTTGACCCTAACAAAGGTTTTGTTACAATGTATTGAGTTTAACTTTTGTTATTGAACAAATAATTATTTTCCACCATAATTTACAAATAAATTCTTTAAAAATCACTACATTGGGATTCTCTGGATTTTATTTCACCTATGATGAAAATGATAGACCTCTGTCATTTTTCTAAGTAGGAGAATTTCAATCAGTGGCTGACTAAATACTATTTTTGCCCCACTGTATGTGATGGCAAATTGAAAATGTGAGAACAAAGACCACCTAGCTTGGCGTGCATTGGCAATGCATAAGTATTCAAGATTTTTGTGGACAGTAAGAACAACTAAAGAGTGGTTGGCACCCTCTAACCAATGTAACCAATCCTCAAAGGCTAGTTTTATGGCATGTAACTCCCTTTTGCTAATGGCATAGTTAGGCTCTGAGGGTGATAGCTTATGAGCAAAAAACCAACAGGGTGTAAGTCTTTAGGACTACTGACTGTTTGAGATAACACTGCCCCAATGTGGCCTCTGAAGCATCTACCTCTACTACAAAGGGCTCAACAGGATCAGTATGCTTAAGAATGAGAATGGATGTAAAGGCCTGCTTAAGGTGAAAAAGGTGAGATTGTATGCGCTTCTGAGATCTAACTTTGTAAACACAGATGCTCCTCTGAGCTGTTCTAAAGAAGAAGATACCAAAGGTAAAGGATAGGGATAGGGCTTTGTGATCAATACATCTGTAATCATCTGTAATCAATGCAAGGCCATTGTTCTTCTTAACAAAATAGAATCCAGCAGCAGCTCTTGAGGTACTAGGACTGATATACATTTCAGCTAATGCCACTGTGATGTACTTATTCATGGTGCTTTCCTCCTGTGTGAGAGGGTATACACAATTTTGGGGGAATAGCCCCACCTAAGAGTTCAATAGCACAGACATATTAATTCATATTCATATTCAATGTCTTGGACACTCGGGTGAAGAGAAGGGCAGAGCTGTCAACTGATCACTACCTGGTGGTGAGTTGGATCCGCTGGCGGAGGGGCAGGTGGGAGAGACCTGGCAGGCCGAAACGTATCCTTCGGGTCTGCTGGGAACGTCTGGCTGAGCCCCCTGTCAGGGAAACTTTCAACTCCCACCTCTGGGAGAGATTCTCACAGCTACCTGGGGAGGCGGGGGACATTGAGTCTGAGTGGACCAGGTTCTCAGCCTCCATTGTTGACGCGGCCGGAGCTGTGGGCGTAAGGTCGCGGGTGCCTGCCATGGCGGCAGTCCCCAAACCGGAAGTAAGGGATGCCGTCAAGCTGAAGAAGATGACCTATCGGGCCATGTTGGCCTCTGGGTCTTCCGACGCAGCCGACAGGTACCAAGAGGCTAAGTGTGCTGCTGCCTGGGCGGTCAAGGAGGCAAAAACCAAGAGCTGGGAGGACTTCGGGGAGGCCTTGGAGAAGGACTATCGGTCGGCTCCGAAGCGATTCTGGCAAACCGTCCAGCGCCTCAGAAGGGGGAAGCAGTACCCTGCCGACACTGTTTACAGTGTGGGTGGGGAGCTGTTGACCTCGACCGGGGATATCGTTGGGTGATGGAAGGAATGCTTTGAGGATCTCCTTAACCCCACCATCACATCTTCCAATGTAGAAGGTGAAGCTGAGGACTCTGAGGAGGACTCGCCCATCACCCGGGCCGAAGTCACTGAGGTGGTCTGTAAGCTCCTCAGTGGTGGGGCCTCGGGGGTGGATGAGATCTGCCCAGAGTATCTCAAGTCTCTAGATGCTCCCCGGAAAAGTCTATGCCAGGGTACTGGAGAGACGAATTCGGCCATTAGTCGAACCTCGGATTCAGGAGGAACAATGCAGTTTTCGTCCCGGCCGCAGAACACTGGACCAGCTCTACACCCTCCGTAGGGTGCTCCAGGGTTCATGGGAGTTTGCCCAACCAGTCCACATGTGTTTTGTGGATTTGGAGAAGGCATTCGACCGTGTCCCCAGGGGTATTCTGTGGGGGGTGCTCAGAATACTGTGGGGGGAATATGGGGTCCGGGGCCCTCTGTTAAGGGCTGTCAGGTCCTTGTATGACCGGAGCAGGAGCCTGGTTTGCATTGCCGGCAGTAAATCGGGCCTGTTCCCGGTGCATGTTGGACTCCGGCAGGGCTGCCCTTTGTCACCGGTTCTGTTCATAATCTTTATGGACAGAATTTCTAGGCACAGCCAGGGGCCGGAGGAGGTCCAGTTTGGGAATCACAGGATATCATCTCTGCTTTTTGCGGATGATGTTGTCCTGATGGCTTCTTCAGGCCAGGACCTTCAGGAGGCACTGGAGCAGTTCGTAGTCGAGTGTGAAGCAGTTGGGATGCGAATCAGCACCTCCAAATCTGAGGCCATGGTTCTCGACCAGAAATGGGTGGTTTGCCCTCTCCAGATCGGTGGCGCTGTCCTGCCCCAAGTGGAGGAGTTCAAGTATCTCGGGGTCATGTTCACGAGTGGGGGTGAGAGGGAGCGTGAGATTGACAGGCGGATCGGTGCTGCCGCCGCAGTCATGCTCAGCTCTCGATTTACTGGTCAATCTACATTCCCACCCTATGGTCATGAACTGTGGGTAATGACCAAAAGGACAAGTTCGCGGATACAAGCGGCCGTAATGAGTTTCCTCCATAGGGTGGCCGGGCGCTCCCTTAGAGATAGGGTGAGATCCTCGGCTACCCGGGAGGAGCTCGGAGTAGAGCCACTGCTCCTCTACATTGAGAGGAACCAGTTAAGGTGGCTTGGGTTTCGGATGCCCCCTTGGCATCTCCCCGGCGGGGTGTTCCAGGCACGTTCCACCGGGAGGAGACCGCGGGGTAGACCCAGGACACGCTGGAGGGACTATGTCTCACGGCTGGCCTGGGAACGCCTCGGGGTCCCTCCTGGGGAGCTGGCTGAGGTGTCAGGGGAGAGGGAAGTCTGGGCATCCCTGCTTAGACTGCTGCCCCCGCGACCCGGCCCCGGATAAACGAAGGAAAATGGATGGATGGATGGATGGATGGATGGATGGATGGATGGATGGATGGATATGGATATTCATGGTGAGGTGGAAGTGTAGTAACTCTTTGTTTACTGAAAACCTATGAAAGAAATGAGTTCTCAGAAGGTATAAGACTGGAAAAGGTATCGGGATTAAATGGATGTGGAATGCAAATGATATTAGAGATGCAAATGATTATAACAGTGTTCTGACTAGGCAATGAGTTCTTTTCACACATGAGATAAGAGGGCTTGCTTTCTGGCTGGCAAACCTAGGAATCAGGGCTCTGAAGTGTTTTAACAAAACCCAATGCCCACTGTACAGAAAACTGGCATCACGTGAATAGCCTGCTAGGAGAGCCACAGTGCCAAGTCCCACTGGCTCCTCTTCTACAGCTGACAAACTTTAGGGATGCTTGAGCAGCTCCATAGGCCCAGTTGTGACAGTGAAATATGTTGTTAATGAGAAATACAGTACATATCTCCTGTGTTGGAGTTTGCGTGGTGCAGTGAAACAGTACCTATACTCATCCTCTTGTACTCTCCTGACACACCTAACAACAACTGTACATCTAAGAATTTTGAATCTCAGAGTTGTACTGTTTAATGTAGTATTTAATATATTGTTCATGATATCAAATGCTTTACTTGCAATTTGTCATTGCTTCATGTGAAAACAGCATTATTTAATTAAGTTGTTTAATATGTACTTAACATGAGCTTAAATGTAAATGTTTTGTGGTTGTGTTTTATTAATGGTTATATGTTACTATTGTATAATTATGAATTTACATTTTTCATTTTATATCAGATAGATTACTTTCACTGGAATAAAGTCTTTGCATCATTTTATGTTAGTTAGCTAACACATATCAGTAACTCGACATATATGTAATACTGATAATCTAGCATTGTACTTTCTATTTGGTTTGATTTGACTTCAAAATCTGACGAGGTAAAATTCATGCCAAAATATAGAAAACTCCACAGGCAGCAAATGATATTTCGAGAGGAGCTTTCTCCCTTACAACTCCCAAGTTATGTACACCACAACTAGTGTTCTCCTGATGGTGAACTCATGAACACTAGCATCTTAATGTTAACATTAGCCAATGTAAGAAAGGCTTTTAGTTGCCTAGGGAATGGCTTGCTTGAAGGTTTAGAATGATCTCTGGGTTACTTGGTGAAATATTACATGCTTTGCTCTTTGATGTAGTTGTTTTGGTTGTCTCACTCCCTGAGGCGGGTAATAATGGTCAGAATTTCCATCACACAATCTGTCTGACTTTGGATTGTGGAGTCCAAGCTCTTTGAGAAACTTAGAGAAACACTTTGGAAACTTTCCAGCCTGATGAATCCCTTCTTGAGCCCTTTGTTTATGCTAAGATACAGTTCCACAACATGTTGTATAGATCAGCTTCACAGGCCCTGATTACTACCTACTGATTGATCCTCTGTTAGTCCATAAAGTTCACATACTTTTGCCACTCACAGATTATTTGTGTAAAAATCTGATGAGGTCAAATTTATGCTGAAATACAGAAAATTTATAAGTGTCTGATAGTTTCACACCACAGTGCTTGTCTCCCCATTTTATTTGTAACCATCTAAAATACTGAAAACTGTTCCCATCTTGCTCTACAGTGCAAGCATGAAAACTGAGTGGGGATTTAAATGGATTAAGGTAAATAAGGGAAAATGTAACCTGTAGGTAGACTGTATAAAGAAATAGTACTTAGTGACTCTAGATAGAGTAAATTGTAGAGTTACTAGTGAGACCAGACTGTTATATTTATGTGCCTAATACTAACTGTCATAACACTAATCTTCATTACATGTAATTTCATTAAATTCATTTCTAAATGAAATACCACTGTACAATTTGAGGAGCTGATTTCTCTCTCTCTCTCTCTCTCTCTCTCTCTCTCTCTCTCTTCTCTCTCTCTCTCTCTCTCTCTCTCTCTCTCTCTCTGTGTGTGTGTGTTGGTAATTGCTGTGAAACATGCATGAACTCAAGGTTAAGCTGAATGAAGACCATTAGTAAAATTCTGAAAATGTAGCAAAGGGAAGAAATCTTTGTCTTCACCTCAATATTAAATGTCTGTGCAATACAAAAATTGGCGAATCTAGGTCCAGTATTTTTGTTTGTTCTTGTTTTTTATTTGTTCCATCTTTTTAAATGACACTATTAAGTTAGTTCAACTGTCCAGGCAATTTAAGTGGTTAAAGTAAGCCTTAGTTTAATAAGGAAGGCAAAAACCAAGGCATTTATATTTGTCTTTGATCTGAAAGAGCACTTATATGACTTCCATGAGTGAAAGGTCTGAGAAACTCACAGTATAAAGTAAAAAGACTCATGGTGTACATGTAGATGTGGTGGAGGCCATTTTGGAGCATACACAAATAAAACGATCCATCAGTCAAGAAATGCAAATACATGTTGGAACATTGCATGCAAGTTTTTCAAATGCAATGACTTGTTCTACAAATCAAAATTGTGTAGGGTTATGATCTTTTCTGAGTATTTTTATAATAGGAAAGGTGGACAATAAAAAAATATATTGCAATGTCTGTAATAGGAAGACTTCAGCATAATGATATGGACCCTAATTAGCTCTCATTTCTCATTTTGGAATCTTTTAATTTTCCAGTATCAAATAAATTACCAAATTATTTCATGCCAATTTCTCCCATTTTTGAAGCACATTACAGTTCTCACTCCCAGCTGTTTCACTTTAAGTATACTTACAAGCTAAGTTAATACTAAACTATACCTGCCCTTCAAGAGTTCTGATGCACTGTGTCTGCTCAGTGATTTCCTAACACCTATACTGGAATTTATTATACATTCTTTTTAGTGTCATAAAACTATGTTCCTATAAAAATAAACTGGCACTTTTCTAATTTCCAAGTTTGTTTTGTGGCTCTTCAAAATTCTAGAGTACTTTTTGCTACAGACTACTGTCTAGCTGAGCTTTTGTACCACCTTTTACAGAACTCACAGTCCTGCAGTGTAAGTGATGATGTTCACAGTGTTTGTCAGTGGTGGCAGGACAGTCTTCATCTTTGAGTTTTTCAGCCCTGTTGGATATAACAGAAGTCTACAAAGTGGGAAGAGTAAGTATCATTTAAGGTTTTTGATAATGTCATTGTATGCACATCAAGAATTAAATCAGCAATGCAGAACATTAATAATACAACTGTATGTAGTTATTACTGTGATATTCCATTCAGCAGCACACATGGAAATAGACACAATGGAAAGCATGAGTACAGTTCCAAATCCATACAGTCCATTCTGCACTCTGCTCTGCTTTTATATTACATTTGTTTTCCTGAACTTCCCTTTGGTCTCCATGACTGTGCTTTATCTTTCTCTCTGTCTCAGAGGCAGGAGGATCTAAGCTCACCATAGGGAAGTTTCATTCACAAATTCTGGTCTTTAATAACTCCAGTTCCTGTGGAGAACCCAAGTGGAATCATTAGTAAGATCATGGTCCTGGTGGGCTTTTTTGCTGTCATCTTCTTGGCAAGCTACACAGCTAACCTGGCTGCTTTCATGATTCAAGAGGAGTACATAGACACAGTGTCTGGCCTCAGCGATAAAAAGGTAATTGCTTCATATGTAAGAGCCCTCCTCTTTTTATAACTCCAATCATGGATTGGTGCACTGAACACTGCTCTACATAACACTCTGCACTATTAAAGTCACTGAATTCTCTCTCAGACTGATAAGATGATTTAAAGCCTAATTAAGGATTATCACTGAAGGCAGTCTGTGTAGAGATCCTTGAATGATATCCTCCAGATAGAAAATGAAATAAAGTACCCATGAAGTGTATCTTGCGACATTTTAAACATTTGGCCAGTAATCTGATTAATAGCCTGATGGAGTCCCCCTTTCTGTTTTGTACCTGCAGTTTCAGCAGCCTACAGAGCACCTCCCTTCACTGGCACTGTCCTAATGGAAGCACGGAGGAAACATCCGCAGGTAACTATCCTAACATGCACCAGTCTACAGCGCACAACCAGAGAGGTGTAGAAGAGCTACTGACAACCTAAAGACTGGGTGAGAGGTGATCACAGGAGAGCAGCATTTGAGAGTAAGGGCATTAAAGCTTCAGTTTGAGGGTAGCTTCTGATTATAGCTACCACTCATTCAGGATAAAATGGCTATCAGTTGAATTGCAAATATTATACCTTCAATGGCTCTGGAAGATACTTGACTTGATCATTGTCATAGCAAAGGCTCATTTCTCACTCAGAACTGGCTGTATATATATATATATATATATATATATATATATACATATATATATATATATATATATATATATATATATATATATATATATATACAACCAGTTCTGTGAAAGTGAGCCTTTTAAGATGTGTATAAGAGACAGTATATATATATATATATATATATATATATATATATATATATATATATAATGCTGCACTTTAAAACTCACTCACTCACACTCTCTGTTTATGTATTCCTTTTTGTAGAAAGCTGGATGCGTTTATCTATGATGCAGCTGTGCTGAATTACATGGCGCGGAAGGATGAAGGCTGCAAAGTAATGACGATAGGTTCTGGAAAGGTGTTTGCCACTACAGGATATGGGATCGCCCTACACAAAAACTCCCGCTGGAAGAGGCCACTAGACTTGGCTTTGTTGCAGCTAGTGGGAGATGGTGAGATGATTGTAGTGCATACATTTATTGCATTTGCTTTTATAACAAAACAAAAAAAAAATTCTATAACAATAAAACGTCCCAGAATTCTTCTTAGCAATACCACAGGAGAACATTATTTGATTTCCTAAAGAACCTTTTGATTATTTTTTAAACTATTTTTGTAAAGAATCTATAAGTGAATCTGCACATAATAGAAAAGGCTGTAGGCCAATTAAAGCCTTCCTACACACATTATAAGATGTACAAATCAGTAATTACTGTATTCCTCAGGTCTATACAGTAGATGTCTGTAGTTATGCTGTGACTGCAGTATGATAAAGCATCAATTATTGTTACATTTGCTATGCTATTATTGTTATACTGCTTATTATTATTGTTATACTGGATATTTGAATACTTATCTGAATATGCAATAGGTCACTGGGTATCTCAATGCATTTTGTTGTTTTTTTTAAAGGCAGATATGTTGAGAAGCAATACATTAATAATTTCTTAGAATTTTGTATAGGAATGCAGACTTTAAACTGAAGCCTTTTGGATCACTCTGTAGTTTCTTGATATTGCAATATGATTAATTTACAATATATTGTGCAGCACTGCCTCAAGCACAATCCTATACACATCCAACTAACACTGTTTGTCTGACATAGAAATACATCAGGAATCCATTAGCAGTTGTTTGGAAGCTTAAAGGAACAGTTCAGTGTTTTCTTTCTATTGTTTTTCTTAGCTTTTAGACTTATGCTATTTCTAGTGCTCAGAGTTTTGCCATAATGATTTTGATGCTTGTTTTTTAAAACTTCTTCTTGTTTGTTAAAGTTCTACTGATTCCATCTCATGGCAATAGTTGTTTAAACAAACAGAATTCATCTAATCACTTGGGGCTGTTTTACTGTTCCACATATTTCATTTGGATAATAATACATTCCCAAATAGAATTGTGCCTACCTTCTTGTTTTAGGCTTATGAATGTAACTGAAGCTAGTACATGCAGAATACGTGCTTGTAAATAATTCAATGCTACATGATTTAATTTCAAATGTTTTTCATTATTTACACAGTAACAATGTTAATGTTATTGAATTGTTTTTGTGGTTCTACATTTTTATCCCAAATGTCTTGCAGATGCTTAAACACTTTTTACCATTTTTATGCCTATGCAAATTTTGTTTGTTTTTTCTGAAGAATCTGTCATTTTTATCATTTTATTATCATAATACAGTGTGGATAATATTATAAGCAAAGCATTTTATATCAGTCAATCATGAATTGAAGTCATGAGATTTCACCATATTTTAATATCACAAAAAAAGGGCTACACAGTTAAACTTGTTTAACTTCAGGATGGAAGTAATGCTCTAAGACCTGCTATTTTAGTGGTATACCCAGAGCAAGAGTCAGTGATGTGTTTTGCCACATGGAAGGGTGCATTATCCAGTAGGAAAATAAATATATTTCATAAAGCATGATTTTTTATACCATGGCAGGACATGATCAGTTAGAAACTGCACACATCTTGAAACCATAACTTCCAAATATTCCAGCCCAAAACAATTTTTCCACATTCTTGCTGATATCAAAGTTTTGTTCGAACAGACTGGCCATTCATCACCCATGCACTTCATCCATAATGGACCAGCCAGTGAAGCATTCACTTATATTACTGAGTCCAGTGAAAGCAATGATCAGGTGGTTAAAATACAGATTAAAGTACATGTGCCAGTGTCTGGAGGATTATACATTGATAGAGGCACCAGCAGTTTCAAATAGGTCATGATGATTAGATAGGTAGGTAGCTAGGGAGGTAGGTATGGAAAGTGTCTGTAGAGGAATGGAATAAAGTTGCAGCCATATTCAGTGAGCTTGTTCTGTTAGTGGCTCAGTGTGTGATGATGTCTTGACACAGTCAGAAGGAGTTGTATAGTGTGATTACTGGTACAAACAACTTCCTGTACCACTCATTGTGCTCACAGTGCTCCACTGTTTGAGGAGAAAGTCATGGAGGGGGTGACGTGTTGTCCAGGATAGAGATTAGTTTCTTGAGAATTCTCCATTCCACAAGCACCTCAAAGCTCTCTGGTGAGCATCCAAGATGGAAATGTGCCTTCTGCTGTTGATTAGCAAACTGCAGGGAGTCCAGAAAAGGGCTGACCTGAGGTCTGAGATATAGCAGCACTAGCCTTTCCAAGACATTTGTGATGTGGAATGTAAGAGCCACTGGTCTGAAATCTCTGAAAGAAGAGACAGATGAATTCTTTGGAACAATGACCATACAGGATGTTTTCCGCAATGCACTTGCTCTTGCTTCAGAATCAGGTCAAAGAGACACTGAAGAATCCTTCTCAGCTGCATGGCATAGACCATCAGTACTCTTGAGCTGATTCCTTCTGGTCTGGCTGCTTTGCCCATATTGAGCTTCTTCAAATGTCTCTTCAACTGGTTGTTTATCACCTACAGAGGAGGATGAGGGTCTTTGGATAATGCCTGTGGAAGTATGGGATGTGAATAGGAGTGTGGAGACACCATAGGTGGTGAGGGATAAAGCTACAGCTGTTGGGCAGTGGTATAATGTTATATTGTATAAGGAATACTCCTTTACTATTTATTTACTATTTTTTGTATTATGCATGTGAACTGTTGTATGTGCTTACCATTGTCCTAAATAAAATGTTTAAAACAGAAAAAAAGCTACAGCTGTTGGAAGTGGATGGTGGCATGCTGAACCTGTCAAAAAGCACATTCAGCTCATTTGCAGTGTCCACAAAGAGCCCTACAATTTATTATTTAGTAATGATGCCAGCATTTTTCCTCATGCTAGCTCAGGCCTCCTTTGCATTGTTTTTTTTTTTTAAGCTGAAACTTCTGTAGTCCTACATACTCCGTCTCAGTATCCCCTTCAGATTCTTCTGCACAGATCTTAGTAGAATCTTAGTCCTTAGGTTTGAAGACTTGTTTCCTCTTGTTTAAAAGCTTCAGGTCCTTGGTGATCCATGGTTTGTTGTTGGGAAAACAGCGCACCTGCTTGACTAGAACAATAGTGTCTGTGCAGAAGCTGATGTAGTCAGTAGTGCAGTCTGTCATCTTGTTAATGTCCTCACCAGCTGATTCACACAATACCTCCCAGTCTGTAGTCTCAATGCAGACCTGCAGAGCCTCCTCTGCCTCAGTTGCTTTACAACCACTGGTCAATATGTGGGTAAGTAGGACCAGATAATGATGTGATCTTCCCAATGGTGGAAGCACAGATGCATCCTTCACGTTTGCATACAGGTGGTCAAATACTTTGTTTTCTCTGGTTGCTCAATTAATAAACTAATTTTTTTTAGTGTGGAGGAAGCATGATTAAAATTACCTGAAGTGGTGATCTCACTCTCGCAGAGAGTATGACATCCCACACCATGACATCATCTATTGTTTACAAACAGCACGATCCCTCTGTTGACCCTCACAATCTGAAAGCTGGGAAACAAGATGTTTGAGTCTGGAATATCTACATGAAGCCATGTTTTTGAACAGCACAACCTGGCCTCACAGTACGCCCTCTAAAACCCCATCAGCATGTTCAGCTTGACCGTCTTGTTGCCAAGAGACTTAACGTTCCCCATGATTATAGAGGGAATGAAGGGTTTGTAGCATCTTCTCTGAGCTTTGGTTTTTACTCTGCATCCTCTGAATGGTCTCTCAAGTTCTTCATGAATGGGAATAGCAGACACAGAGCATGGAGCAGATTTCTGGAGCTCCAGGAGCTTGTCGAGTGAGTACATGCATCAAGCAGCACATGCTCTGTTGTCCATTGCTCTTGTTCCTTTATTTTCAATTATCCAGAAAATTAAACTACATGACTAAACAGAAGGACAACTCAGTAGAAGGGAATATGGTTAAGAAAGAGTTTTATGTACAAGAAAAAACTATAGGCAAGTAAAATACCTAATATATGTTAAAAAAAAACTGCTTCTACAATCAGCTGAAAAGAACCGAAAAGAAAAATGCTGTTTTTTCATAGCTGCCGTCTTAATACTGTTAATTTGACTGACAGTGATATTCTATAACAAGCCTTTATCAGACCAAAATCATCTGTGCGTTGATCACACATCTTCTCACAGTTTCATGATCTGTTTTTAGTTTTTGTGAAAATTCAATTGTTTTCCTGTTTTTTGCAAGGGTTTACACTATTTCACATTTTCACATTCAGAAAGCTCCTTTTCCCTCCCCATATTGTACAAAAATCTGCGGGTGAAACCTGTTTTAGTAGGTTTTCCTTTAAATAAGATCGCCTAGTAAACAAACATGTTAGAGATTAAAACCTTTAAATATTTAAGAAATGAAATGAACTCTGAAAAACTAAAAACTACACTAAAGTCCTATTGATGTGTAACTTGCATAATGAACACAGTGAAGAACATGATTCTTTATATTTCTGTGTAGCACAATAGAAGCAGACATTTTATTCCTTTGGGGCAGACTTTAAATTCTACTTGGCTCTTGGCAGAGTTGAATTTCCATTCATTTATAAACTACAATTTGACCCTGGCTATGCACTGCATACTCATAGACTGAAAGCACCTTGTCTCAGCCAACTCAGCCAAGAAAAGTGTAACAGCTAAAATTGTCCTATGTATAGAATTTGGAATGACCAACGCTTGCAGTGAATAGTCTTCACTGGCAGTTAAAAATGTAAAGGGTTGTATTGCCATGGATGGCTTAACTTTGCCTCTTTTGGTGTGAAAGATTCCAAGGGTTTGACAAGGTGAGATCAGAGAAGCACACCAGTGTTCTAGGTTGGCTGGTGCTTTGACAGTCTCCCACCAGCAACCTGATCCCTAATGATGATAATGATAGAAATACAGATTTAGTTCAGGGGAAAAGTAATAGGTTAAGGATTAAAGGATTAAGCCTTGTAACAGCAGGTGAGTGGTCTCCTAAGATGTTATGAAGTAAAGTCTGTCATGACAATACAGAGGATGTGTTGGAAACTGTCTGCTGAACCATTGTGATTGGTGGCCAAAGCTTCCTTATGCCACAAACAGAGACATGAAAAGATATGGGAACTGTGTAATATGTTTAATGCATGTCTGGCAATGTTGATGAACAAAAATGTATGTTAAAAAACATAATTGAAAATGTAGTCCACCAACACTACAGTCTGTAATTACAGAACTACATAGTGCTCCTATATGTGTACAAAGTGTAGAAACAAGTAGGTGGTCATAATGGTATATCTAATAAGAGTATATGTAATGTACAGTATCAGCAAGAAAACTTTCTGTGCTGATATTCTTGCTTCTATTCTGAAGACTAAGAACTTTGAAATGTTCTCAGAGATTCAGTTTAGCTTCTGTCCTTCTGTATATTTTTCTCTCCCCTTGTGGGGAGGCTTTGTTGAAGCTCTTTTGATGAGAAAGATGGTAAGCTTCTCGTCATGCCGAAACACTGGATATGAAAAGAAGCTGGAAGAGGCTTATTGAAATTTGATGAACAAAATTAGGAAAAGCCCCAGAGTTAATGAACACACTAATGAATAGCCAAAGGGTCAGACCAGTAAACACTGCACTAGTCAAACAGAGTTCTAATTAGGGCAGATTCTCCCTCTTTCAATAAATATGGCAATTCTTATGTGATTTTAGTTCTTTTTATTACATTTTCTATTACCTATGCCATTGCCTACACCATGTTTCTGGGTTGGATTTCCATAAATTGACAGAATCACAGTTAACTGGGGGCCAATGCTGTCATGTACACATTTTTTGTTCTCAATAGAAAAGGTTTACCATTGTTACTCTCAAGCAATAGAATGAACAATCCTTAATAGAATGAAGCTATCTAAATGTATGTAATGTGTTCCTTATCAATGCCTTGTCTTGTCATCACATTCTTCATTGTGACATTTTTCCTCTGATAAATGTACTAATGGGTAGTGTTGTGTACTAAGCCCATCAGCCTAGTGCTTTCATCTCCAAACCACTTTGGGGCTGTCTCCTCACAAGATGCTAGAAACCAGCCCATTTCAAACCTCCATCAAAGCAGTTATTATCTCCCTCCATCCATCTTTCTCTACCACATGGATTTCTACTATCCTGCTTTTTCATGTTTTTCCCTTCCCTCTCTATTTTCCATCTTTTCACCTCTTTGTCACAATTCAATAATATACCAGACATAAACCAGACAAAACAATACTGGCTTAAAACTGTTCTCTGTTTGCTTTTGTCCCCATTAATAAGAGGCTGTGCTTTCCAACGAAAGATCTTTATTACTATTCATTTCCTTTCACTCTTCCTTTTCTGCTCATCTTCTTTTCCGTCCTGAGACTATTTTCTTCTCTCTTTCCTTCATTCCCTTTTTTCAAAGCATATCCATGTCATCTATGAACGTGTGCATTTTCTCACCCTTTGCCCATTCTTTTTATGTTTTTCAGATGAAATCGACATGCTTGAGCGTCTCTGGCTTTCTGGGATTTGCCATAATGATAAGATTGAGGTGATGAGCTCTAAACTGGATATAGACAACATGGCAGGAGTATTTTACATGCTCCTGGTGGCCATGGGTCTAAGCCTCCTGGTTTTTGCCTGGGAGCACCTTGTTTACTGGAAGCTTCGGCACTGCTTGGGTCGCTCAAAAGGACTGGACTTCCTACTGGCCTTCAGTCGGGTTAGTGGATAAAGCTAGCTTTTTTTTCAAAATTCGTGTTGAGATGAAATTTTCTCCTTTTCTTTAAAATATCTGTGAAGTTTTTTTTGTTTTTTTTTAACAGAGTGTTAGAAAAACTCTCAAATTATAAAATGAAACAGCAAAAATGAATAATTCCTGCTATTATTGCAACAGAACACCTAGAGTTCTTACCGATTTCAACATCAACAACATTTATTTATTTGTATAGTGCTCTTCACAACTGAAGTTGTCACAGAGCAGCTTCACAGAAATCAAGAAATAAAAAGGTTAACAACACAGGAACAAAGGATAAGAGACATATCTCCTAGTGAGCAAGCCAAAGGGTGACAGTGGCAAGGAAAAACTCCCTCAGAGCTGGAGGAAGAAACCTTGGGACCCCTACTCCTCTGTTCCAATACTCTGGTATACTGAAATAATGTTAGTTCGCTGGTGGACATAATAGTAACAGTATAATTCTACATAGTTGGTAATGGTGGGTGAGCAGCTAGTCTATGGCACTGTGGGAAACTAGTCCAGGTCCAGTAGCCAGAAGTTGGAAAGCCAATATAAAGATATATCAGGGGAACTTGGGGTCCTTCTCAGATGGAACAGAAGAGCTTGAGGTTAGGACCTAATCAATCGGTTGGTGGGTCATCATTAACTTGGAAAAGGTACAGATATGAATTAGTTTGATGTTTAAAAAGAGAATAGAGAATGCAAACATTAGAGTGTGGCGATCAGCACTGCAAAATTCATTTACTTACATATAAAGCCCTACATGGGCTTGCGCCTCAATACGTACAGGATTTCATTTACCTGTATGAGCCATCACGATCACTCAGATCACAGGGTGCTGGCTTCCTATTAGTTCCCAGAATTCAGACGGCTTCAGCAGGGGAAGAGCCTTTTCTCACAAAGCCCCCCAGCTCTGGAATAACCTGCCAGATAATGTTCGGGACTCAGACACAGTCTCAATCTTCAAGTCTAGACTGAAAACTTACTTGTTCAGTGTAGCATTTGGTCATTAATGTATTAGATTAGTTGCAGGCTGCAGATCCAGGGGTTCATTGACATGGGATTTATGGTAAACTGGGATGTTGGTGCTGCCGCCTGATTCCTTCACACGATCACTCAGGTTTGTGACGGTGGAGCAGTTAGATGCCAACGTTTCAGGATGTTCCCATGCTTATGTTACCTTCTGGTTCTCTCCTTAGTTAGGACCCTGGCTGCAGCATTTTTAACTAACTGAAGTCTATTTAGGTTCCTGCTTGAACAACCTGACCATTGAACCTAACGTCATGAAAGAAATCTCAATAACCCAGAATGTCTTCCCAGAAATTAATCACCAATTCTTTTTGCAATATGTAGAGTAATCAAGTAAAGATGATGACTGTAATGGTTATTTAAATCGTGAATAACCATTACAGTGATAACATTAATTCTATTTTTTAGGGGTTGGACTTAACGTGTTAATTTCGATTAATTAATTACAGGGAAAATAACGAAATAAAACAATTTACGCATTTTAATCGCACTTTGCACCATAGAGCGTTTCTCAGTGCACGAGTTCCAGGTATACAGATTATATCAACGCACAATTTGATGAACATTATGGAGATCATGTCAAGAGACTACGCTGTTGGATGGGAAATTTAAATACAAGAAACTTCCATATGGAAGTACAAACAAAAATGTTTGTTTAAAAATTTGCAGTTCATGCAGGAAGGAGTTTGCTTATCACAGGAGCACATCTACCCTTCGTTACCACCTCAACGCAAAACATGTTGGGGCTAGTGCGCAGGTCAGTAATGTTAACTTAGCTGCTAAATGTGATAGCATTCCTAGTATGAGCAAACAGTGTCACCAGTCAACACTCAACCACATGTCGGGGTTCACATTCAGAAACACAATGTCAAAGTCCACGTCAGACAAATTGACCAATTCATTGGCAGGATGGATTGTTGTGAACTGTAGAGGGCAGCATTGACCTCTGAAAATGTCAAAAGGCTAGTTTGTCTCAGTAACTGGCTGAGGAAGCAGTAGATGCTCTTATAAGGCCAATGGGTTTGTGTTACTGACTGTTAACTAAATGTTGATTAGACTGTCAAGCCCTATGTTGTTGTTGTTTAATGTTGGGAGTTTTGCTCAGGATATTGGAAGAATAAGAAGTTATAAGAAGAATAAGTCAATCAGAGGATGTTTTTTAATATCATTTTAGATGGTAGACATAACATTTCATCTTGAACTGTTGGTCTGTTTATTTTAGGGAGTTTTTGACTGAACTGGGATTGTTTGGTTTTTCTGTTTTTCATTCACATGTTTGAAAAATGGGAGCAGTTGAAGACAATCAGTATTTTGGCATTTTTGGTCAGAATTTCCAGTGTTCTGAAAAACTGAAAACTGTTTGCTCTGTGTTTTCTTCACTCATCCATTGGTCTGTGTAGTAGACTAGTGGGAAATTAAACAAAAGTTTGAGGTTTAAGCTTATGTTCATTGATTCATCAACCAATATTTCTCATGTTAAATATTGAAATGTGATTAAAATGTAGTAAATTTCAATTAATTAATTACCAAGCTTCTAATTAATTAGAGTTGTTTTTTTTTTATCAAGTCCCACTCCTAATTTTTTTACATTGCTGTGTGTGCAGTGTTAAACATACTGACGTTTTCATTGCTATGCAAATATTTTGTGTATTCAGTGTTTTACTGAAGCATTTTAGTAAGTGTATGAATTTGTATGTGTCACTGAGGAGAACAGGTTGAAGCCCTGCTTCACAGTGCATTTTCTAATTTTTTTTTCTGATTTTTTTGCAGGGAATGTACAGCTGCTGCATTTTTGAAGATGAAACAGCTCCTGGCGGTTCCCAAAGCACACTTCCGCAATACCATCACATTACCACTATGCCTCCTCCTCCCTCCCATGTGGTTACTACATCTGTTGCCAATCCTCCTATCACCATGGCACAACAACAACAGCAACAACAACAGAAACATCACCAGCAACAACAGCCAGTGTACAATGCCCTTCTTCCTGGTTCTCCACCATCAGTTGGGCATTCTGGCATGGCCCTGGGGCCGTCAAACAGTCCAATACTTGGGGCACCCATGCCATGCTCCACATTTTTACCTCGTCATGATCGACGACTTGCTGTGGTGGATCGGTGGACACGTCCAAAACCTGGCCCTGATAAAGCTAGCATTGTCAGCAATGCAATCACGGACATTACACAGTTTCCGCAGGGCATGCATCCACACTGGGCTACAGTAGGTGGGGGGGAGGGTGGTCTTGATGAATACAAGCGATACTATGGTCCAATTGATCCAGAGGGCCTGGGAGTCTCTGCAGACCCACAAACTGTAGGTTCCCAAACTCCAAAAACCACACATCGGACAAAGTCCTCTGGAAACTCAAGGGTACCAGTGAAAAAACAACCTCCTGGGCACTTACCTATTAACCAAGCTTTACCTCATCCATCTCCACCACAGCAATCTTTCTGGAAAAGAAGCAGTCTCTCAATAAGAAAAGGCTCAGGAGGACCCCTCTATGAAAACATCCTTCCATTGGGGCGAAGAGGTGGCGCAAGATATGGAGTGAGGGATGGGGTTGGACGCAGAGGCCGTCATCCACCTCCTTTGCCTCTTCCTGTACCAGTTCCTCTTTCTTCCCCCACCCAGACACCTCCTTCACCCTCACCTTCTGTGCACTACACATCCAGCTCCTCCAGCACCTCCAGCTCTTCTTCCACCTCTTCTTCTGTATCAGTTTCACGATCTAACTCTCCATCCTACTCCTCTTCTTCTTACTCATCATCACAGAGTTTCAGGTATAGGGCTGGTACAAGAGATGTATATGAGGAGTACGATACCGATGAGCTTACAGAGGAGTCAAGCCTTCTTTTGGGCAGGAGGAAGAGTCGGTCACGCATGTCCTCTCGCTCCTTGCCCTGCAGTCCCCCACCCCCACCAATACCACCCCGAAAACCTCACCCACAGAAGGCACAGATGAGAGACAGAGCTGGGAGCCAATTGGCGCAACTTCAAGAGTGGTGGGCATCATGGGGGGAGAAAGAGCGAGCGAAAAGAGCAGGTGGGGATAGGGGTAAAGGCAAAGAAGAAAAGCGACATCATAAAGAGAGGGAAAGGGAGCGAAAGAGAAGAAAGAAGGGCCGAAAGAAAAAGAAGAGAGAGGAGCGTGAGAGGGAGAGAGAGCGCAAGAGGCGTAAAGTGAAAAAGAAAAAGAAAAAAGAAGGAAAGTCTAGGAGAAGGGAGAGAGAAAAGCGACCTGGACAGGAAGAGGGTGACACTGAGAGAAAAGAAGCATTTGAAAAGGTGACAGAACAGGATTTTCTTTCATACCCAGCACTTAGGCGTAGTTCATTTCGGAAGAAGAGTGAAAGCTCTATCCGGAGTTATGAGTGGGACATATCAAGAGAGGGAGGAAGAAAAGAAAGAGATGATCAAGAGCATGATGTTGAAGAAGGAGGTAGGGTGAGAGAAAAACACCACAGAAGTCCTCAATCTTATCACCATTCCAGGCCAAGGTCTAACAATAAGCGCTATAGCACTTCAAGCAAGCACTCAACATCAGTGAAATTTTGGGGTAGTGGAAACCCAAATTCTGAGTCTCCATCATCATTTCTACCCCTGCTTCCTCTGAACTATAAGCGAAGAAAGTCTTTTGGGTCTGAGAGAGAGGAACATGTGAAAGGAGGAGAGAGTCGCCCCCTTTTGGGAAAGAGTGGAAGAGGTAAGTCACGTTCAAGAGAAGGCTTGGCATTCCATGAATGGGAATCAGAAGAGGATGAGGAATCAGATGAAGAAAGAGAACGAACTGAAGAACGAGGAAGAAGAAGAGAAAGCAGAGGAATGGAATCAGAGTCTGAAAGGGAGAGAGACAAAACTGTTGAGATCTATACAGATGATGAAGGTTCTTCTGGGGAATTTGGTAAGTTTGAGAGATACTGGGATGGACATGAAGGAAGGGCTGTTGGAGGCATTGGTGGTGGAGGCTGGTTTTTTGGGACATATCCTGCTAGAGAGAGAGGTGGCAGCATCAACAGTAGGGATGACTTTTTTGTGGGATTGGGAGGAAGTGAGAGTGGCTGGGGTTTTGGAGGGGGATCAGGATGGGGTTCTGGTGGTTTAGGATCAAATCAGTGGCCACCACCTCCTTTGACCCCCCCACCTCCACGAAGGTACTGGTCTGTAGACAAATTACCTGTGAAAACTGAAAAGAAATCAAAAAGCAGAACCCAAGACAAGAGTCGAGGCCATGCTGCCTGTTCCTGTCAGTCACCACACCATTCTAAGTGGAACCGGGTGACCTCCCGGAGTCAAGAGGAGCTGGTGCTTCACTGCCAAAGTTTCAGCAGCACCACCCGGCCCAAACGGCAGTCCTCCAAACTAGACCGGGCACAAAGCCAAGCCAAATCTGGAAGTCAGTCTAACCTCAGTGTTCAGAGATCACAGCATCCCGAAAGGTCCAGAGAGCCCTCATCACCTCCTCAGACTCTACCACCATCTTTGCCACCACCTATGGTTCCAACTCTCCCTGCGCCTCCATCATCCTCTCATCCCATCCATGTTCCGCCTCCCACCTCTTCCTCTTCTGTCTCATCCCCATCAGCCATTTCCTCAACACCTGGTGCCCCACAGCCCTCTTCCTTGTCGTCCTCCAGTGCCAAGCTTCAGTACCAGAGACTGCGTTCAGTACCTCAGCCTCAAAGGTACCAATCGCCACATCTTCCCCTCAAAACCAAGAGTCTGTGCTCACGTCGGGGATCTGCACACTTTTCCAGTGTGGAGAGTGAGGTTTGAGGCACATAGTCAAATGTGGAACACTGGCAAACAGCTGAAGGAAATCTAGTTATCTACTTAGAAAACAAACTTGTATTGGTTTATAACGGGGGATGAGCCACGTTCATTCCTAGCACAAGGCTCTGTTGTACGCCTCAAGAAAAAGCTGATCGGGTTTTGCGCACATTGTGGCTTTCCCTTTTTACTGCATAAGAACGGTACTGCCTTGCTGACGAATCTTATATGTGTTAGAGGGGGATTGCTTTCATGCGACTGACTTGCTTCTTTCAGTTCACTGGGGCAATTAGGTGGAAGGATGGAATATTCTGGATGAATGTGGTGTTTCTTTGAGTGGACTCAGGCACAAGCCATGGATTTCAAAGGGTAGATTCAGAGGCAGAAACCCTTTTACCAATGCCCATACTGTTCATCTTGTTCAGATTTTTGAGCTTTGAGTCCTGAAAACTGTTGTGTATCTCAAGGGATGCATTCATTTAAAAAGGTAGCAGTTTACTTTTGGTTCCTCTCAAAACACATCTCCTAACTCTGTTGACTCTTATCTAGCATTCTGCTTGTTTAGGTCAGTGTGTTTATATTCTTAACAACAGGGTAAGTCAACTTTGACTAATCTAATATTTGCTCATTGAAACTGAGTGCCAAACCTAAGTACAGCTTACGCATGGCATATCATAATTAGATCTCATTCTACTCCCTTGAGCAATACATAATAATCTATGAAGCATTCAATACTTTATTTATATGTTATATATATATATATATATATATATATATATATATATAGTAAAATGTGTGTCTGTGCATTTTACAGGTCTGTTCATTAGCATAAGCACTGTGGTACATTGCAGTGGGGGCACATGCAACATTTCAACTACCTAACCAGTCAATGGCAGCCTTTCTTCTCACGACTGAATGTACATGTTGCCATGACAACACAGTGTGCTGCAACCATGATGACACTTTAAGATCTTAGCTTTTTGGGGGAAAAGTCACCCTATTCTGGATGTCTTAAAATTGGTTCAAGCATGTAGATAACAGAGCTAGCCATATTGCAGCACTGTACCCTCAATCAGATGTCAAACGTAGATATGAGACATGCCATTATTCAGAGAGCGATAAGCAGGAGAGCACTGTTTACAGTTTAGCACTGTGTTTTTACACCTTTTTTACTAACTGCTCTGCTCTGTCACTTTACTAGTTGATTTGATATCCATGTGTGTGTGGTTCATACTGGTCACAGCAAAAGTGATAAAGATCAAAAGAGTCATGTTAGGTTTATGAAGTATGAAGAGATTTATGGAATTTAAATGGACTTGTTTGTCTGTAAATTCACTCTGTTGAGAGAACCCAGAAAAAATACTTTCTGGTACTTTAAGCAAAAGCTCTGATTGATTGATTTTGGGAGACCCTGAAAGACATTTTCACTTGTTTGATTTAGCTTTTACATTAGTCTAGTGCTAGCATTTGAAGTGATTGCTATGACTGACTGTGAAACTGCTAAGGGCACCTGCATGTTGGTCAAAAGGACTGAGTCAAATATGTATTTTCAAACTTTAAATGTTAAAGCAGTTTTTTTAACTTTTTATGTTCAGGAATTTACAGACTACGTTTCTAATTTGAAATGTTCCCCCAGTTTTATCATACATATTTGACCCAGTCCTGAGCAGATACCAACAGGCTAATTTTTATTTTATTTTGTGTGTGTGCTTGTGACTGCACCTGAGCCATATTAAGCTTACCTGTTGTATGCTGAGCTTTTCGAACGTAGTACTAATTAATTGGAGTATATATTGTTGTCATATGTCTGAACAATAATGTCAAGATAGTGTGCACTAAAACTCTATCAACTGTGAAATACAAAGGGCAGTGTCATGACTTTTAAATCCTTTAAAAAGCCAGAGTCTATGACTCATTTCTTGGTTGTTACAGATTTCTCATTATGTGCATTGTATATCTTGACATTAGAATTTAGCATTTGGCAGTCTATATATACATCCTATGATTCCAGTTTTGATTGTTGTGCAATACTTGTCTGGGTTACTTTATATATTGATGTACCTCATATATGTGTTTGTGATGTTTAGATAGCAATAGAGAAATAGCTGTTCAGCAAAACAGTCTAGCTGAAGACAAAGTATTGTTTTCACTCATTTCTTTTACCAGATTTAATGATTACGATATTGCTACATATAATATCCGCGATAACTTATTTACAATTTGCCTTTTTTTGTTCCATCCTATATTCATATCCATTCAGTGAACATTTAACTACTACAGAATATCTGGGTTGATGCTTTAGTCTATGATTTAAAGATCATGTGAAACTCCTAAGATGGACAAATTGTCATCGGACTAGTCAACCCCACCACAAACCAGTCTTTTTAAAAAATGGCCTCTCTTTCTCTATTTGTCTCTTTGTGTTGATAGTGTCTACTTTTTTACTATGTGGTGGAAAAGTCTGTTATCCAAATAGCAGCATATATATATATCTATCTATATATATATCTATATATATATATCTATATATATATCTATATATATATATATATATATATATATATATATATATATATATATATATATATATATATACATATATAAATATATAATTAAAGATATATATATATATATATATATATATATATATATATATAAAGTTTATCATTTCAATTTATTCTCTATGAATTGGTCTTTTGTCTCGTCTTGTCTTTCAGTTCACACCCACTGCTACTGACAGTGTCCTACTGTGTTTGAATCACTGCCACGCTGATCGAATTGACCAGTGGTTCCAGTTACACCACGTTTCGCGATTGAAGTGTGTGTGTGTGTCCAGATGAATTGTCACTGTAGTAAGAGTTGGGGCTGTGTTGGTTGGCAGAACATTAAATAATAATTTAAAAAGACTACTCACAGTTTTAGCTGGCTACCCAGTGAGTGAACTCAAGTAGTACATCGTGAGATCGTTGCCCACCCAGTCAGGTGTACAGGCCAAACCAGGTTTTGGTACGGTGTAGCAAAGGTACATGATGTACTTTAAAACATTGTGTGTGTGTGTGTGTGTGTGTGTGTGTGTGTGTGTGTGTGTGTGTGTGCCATTTGTGGCCAGTTACAATGCATTTAGAATGAAAACACGCATCCAAACATGCACACACACACACACACACACACACACACCATGCTGCTCTGTATTAATCAATGGTGATGTAGTTGAGCAGAGCCAATTGTGAAATTCTGATATACGCCACTGTGCCAGGAAGGCAGTGCACCTACTATGTTAGATTCTTTGTGCCATACTCCTTTCTGTAGGGGAGCCACATGGGGGCCGTGTGCTGGGCCACTCGATCATGGGAGAATATACTATGCTGTGCTGCAAGCAGAACAGAATAAAAAGACTTTTATTATGACAACTGGCTGCTGCTTTCTTTTTTGGTCGTGCTGCGATTATGCATGAGAGAGAGAGAGAGAGAGAGAGAGAGAGAGAGAGAGAGAGATTTTGTTTTAGGGCAGAGATTACTGTATAAAAGGGATTCCTAAAGCTTAGTGGTACCAAGCTGCCATGCAAATATGCCATATAGTAGATGAGTCCTATGGCTAGTCACCAGGGCTGTGGTGAGTACACCACTAATGTGGCAGCCAATAAGAATCGACATGTTTAATATGGTCATAAACATCAGTGTGCTGGGCGTACTGAGAAGAATGAACTACATGTATGTGTGCATGTGTGATTAAACTAGTTTAAGGACATTGTAGAAACGTTTCTGTTTCACATCCTCTTACTGTTATAATTTTATTATAAGAGGAAAGCTGTCATATTTACACTCATATGTATACGGCCCTACCTCATCATAACACATAGTCACTGTGATTGGCTCTGCTTTTCCCTGCTGTCACTGAGACTCTGTAGCTCTGCTTAGTTGTTAGCAGCACCAAAACTGAAGGAAAACTGTCCAGCAGGGTTGCTGGGTTTGCCGATTCCTGCCACATTGGGCTTGTTTGAAAATTCAAAGGTCACATGGTGCTGGTTTTTGGGCTACTTTCACTAATTTACCCTGGCTGCCAAAATACTTGTAGACTTGCGTGCAGTGTGGGTGTCAAAAGACATGAGCTAATTTTCAAAGAAAGTAAATTATTCAATCAATTCCATCATAATAACGTTAATGGCAGTGCTAGGCTTTGGTGCACAGTATACAGCAGGCTAAAATCATCTGTAATTATTGATGTTACTTTGTTGTATTTGTGGAGATTATGCAGCTCTCTCTACTTTTATTATTGCTGATCTATGAGACCAGTTTCATTTGCACTATGGCTGAAGTAAACTGAAGTCTAAACTACTTTGTCAGTCATTAGTTTAACATTATATAAATCATGAATTAAATTATGAATTAAGATTCATAGGTCCTCACCAATGTTAAGAGCAAATTTATGTTTGCTCTTAAGCAAAAATTTACGTTCCAACATGATTTGTTCCTCCCCAATTGTAGGACAATATAGATAACACACACGGGAAGCTTATGTTCTGTCATATAGTGCACATAAGCAAGTCTGCTTAAGTTAATTAAGAACTCAGCGTGACTTGAGAGAAGTGTGGGATGATATAGGCATGCAGTTTGAAGAATGAGCAATGCAATTTAAACAGTGCTGTAGCTGGCATAGTGTAGTGCCAGGGAAGGCAACACCAGTCCTGGACAAATCTGTGCTTTTCCTGGTCAAGGCCATGGGATTCTACTCAAATGTCAATTGCCAGTATTAGTAGGTATGTTTGAGCAGTGAAATCAGTAAACTGTGCAGGACCCATCCTCCTCTGGTCAAACTACTTATACACAGTTAGGGGACACTGGGCCTCCGTTCTAATACTCGGGTATACTGAAGTAATATTAGTTCACTGGTAGACATAACTACTCCATCACTACTCCTCTGTTCTAATACCTGGGTATACTGAAGTAATGTTAGTTTGCTGGTAGACATAACTACTCCATCACTACTCCTCTGTTCTAATACTCAGGTATACTGAAGTAATGTTAGTTTGCTGGTAGACATAATAGTAACACTATATTTCTACATAGCTGGTGACGGTGGGTGAGCAGCTAGTCAATGAAACAAGTCCAGGTCCAGTTGCCGGAAGGTGGAAAGCCATAAAAATGTTTCAGGAGGTCTTGGGCTCCTTCTCAGATGGAGCAGAAGAGCTTGAGATTAGGACCTAATCAGTTCAGGTCAGTGGGTCATCATTAACTTTGAAAAGGTACAGAGATTAATTAGTTTGATGTTTAAAAAGAGAATAGAGAATGTAAACATTACCAGAGTGTGGTGAGTGACTCCGGCAGATCTGACTATAATAGTCTAACTAAGGAGAGAACCAGAAGGTAACATAAGCATGGGAGCATCCTGAAACATTGGCGTCTAACCGCTCCACCATCACAAACCTGAGTGACCACATAAAGGAGTCAGACGGCAGCACCAACATGCCAGTTTACCATGAATCCCTATGTCCATGAACCCCTGGATCTGCAGCCTGTAACTAATCTAATACATTAATGACCAAATGCTACACTGAACAAGTAAGTTTTCAATCTAGACTTGAAGACTGAGACTGTGTCTGAGTCCCGAACATTATCTGGCAGGTTATTCCAGAGCTGGGGGCTTTGTGAGGAAAGACTCTTCCCCTGCTGAAGCCTTCTGAATTCTGGGAACTAATTGGAAGCCATCACCCTGTGATCTGAGTGATTGTGATGGCTCATACAGATAAATTAAATCCTGTACATATTGAGGAGCAAGTAAAAGTATGTAAGTAAAAGAATTTTGTAATCAATTTGGAATTTGACCGGAAGCCAGTGCAGTGCTGATAGTATTGGACTAATGTGGTCAAATTTTGTAGTTTTAGTTAGGACCCTGGCTGCAGCATTTTTAACTAACTGAAGTCTATTTAGATTCCTGGTTTAACAACCCGACAATAGTGCATTGCAGTAATCTAACCTTGAGGTAATAAAAGCATGTACCAGTTTTTCAGCAGTGTGCAAGGATAGGGAATTTCTTAACTTGGAAATATTATGAAGATGAAGAAAACTGTCCTATGTGTTGGTCAAATGTTGGACCTCTGTTTTGTTACTATTTAGAAGGAGGAAGTTATGTAAGTTATGCA
Source organism: Acestrorhynchus altus (assembly GCA_034509495.1). NCBI lineage: Eukaryota > Metazoa > Chordata > Actinopteri > Characiformes > Acestrorhynchidae > Acestrorhynchus > Acestrorhynchus altus. The sequence goes on along the minus strand of CM067505.1, from coordinate 13,814,617 downwards.
GTAAATCAGAAGTATACAGAATTTGTTTCCCCTTATTTTAACAGGGAACTTTCTTACTGTAAAGAGGTCAATGACTTTTGTTAAGTACTGTAAGTTGCTTTGGAAAATAATGTCAGCTGAATGCTATAAACATATTATCACTTTCATTTATTGTTAGCTACAATAGCTTTGTAGCTCCCATGCAAAAAGGAGCAGAGAGACATTGTTTAACACTCAATGTGGAAAGAAGATACTTAATGAACTTATTGTGGCTTATTGTAATAAATGTATGCAAATGATCTCCAACTATTGTTATATTTGAAATTAAAGGTTGCCTTTATTAACAAAACAAACATTGGAATATGAAATGGAATATGGATGATGAAATGCAGCACATGCACTGACAAACACATGGTATGTAGCACAAAGACTCACAAAGACTGACTGAAACAAGAACTTCAATACACAGACAAAATTACAAACTCCTAGATCATATTAAAAAAATGGGCAGAGTTACAAATGAGACATAGTTTGGAATGGGGTGGAGTAAGGGTGCTAAGAAGCACATGGGGAAACCAAAACTAAATAAAAAGATGACGTGAATGGATTGACATAGAGGCCAGATGGGACAGATACATGACATTACATGACAACATTCCCTGAGTTTGCAAAGGAGAGGGACCAAAAAATGTACAGGACAGACATGAACAGTAGGCATAAAACTGGGCAGGAACTGGAGTGAAACAAAAGGTGCATCAGGAGACTTGATAGAAGACTGGATAAGAGACTGGACCTGGGAAACTTGAGACATGTGCGATAGGACAGGGATGAGACAGGAGTCACACAAGACTGAAAACTGGACTAAAGGAATGGGAAACTGGACATGGGACACTGGGGAAGTGGGAGAAACATCAGACACAACAGGGGACTTGACTGGGTAAAGGAATTGGGAGTCCATTTTGGAAGTACATTTTGGATGACTTTGGACTGAAACAAATCATCACTGTACCTACCCATCGATTTAACCACACCCTAGATCTAGTCTTTACTCTGGGTACCGACATAGACAATGTAACCTGTATCGCACAGAACGACTCCATTTCAGATCATTATCTAATTATGTTCGACTTAATCTTACACCACAACATACGTCACTCACCCCGTTCCATTAGTAGGCGCACCATAACAACCTCAACAGCTAATTAATTCATTAATACTCTCCCCAACCTATCCACAGTCTCTGTCCCCTCCAACCATAGTGACCTCGACTGTACATTAGACACTCTAAACACAATACTGCGCTCAAATCTGAACTATATAGCTCCAATCAGAACCAAACTTATTAGAGAGAAAAAATGAGCTCTGTGGTACAATGACCACACGCGCATTTTGAAACAGACCGCACGCAGCTACGAACACAAATGGCGGCAAACAAAACTAGAAATTTTTAGAGATGCCTGGAAACACACCTTCACAGATAATAAACACGCTTTAGTTAAAGCTAAATCATTATATATTGCAGCTCTAATAGATAAAAATAAGGACAATCCTAGATACCTGTTTAATACCTTTTCAAAATTAACCAGCAGCCACAACACAGGCTCAATCATTCCACCAGACATCTCCTGTAATGACTTTATGACATTCTTTAATGTCAAAATAGAAAAAATTTGACAAACAATTCATAATCTGGCTCCAACCTCACCTACTCACACATTTAAGAGCAGTACTGGTGTTGATACGGAGTCAAGGTTAGAATACTTTAAGCCTGTCAATGAAAAAGACCTTAGTTTAATTAGCTCCTCAAAATCATCCTCGTGTTCACTAGATCCAGTACCCACACGATTATTTAAACAGGTCACTCCAACAACTATCCTATCATTACTCAATATAGTGAACTCTTCCCTTAGTCTAGGATATATGCCTAAATCTCTTAAATATGCAATTATTAATCCCATATTGAAAAAGACAAATCTTGACTCTCACGAACTTACTAACTACAGACCGATAGCAAACCTCCCGTTCTTAGAAAGATCTTAGAAATAGTAGTATCCGACCAACTGTGCACCTACCTCCACCATAACAACTTAAACGAGGCTCTCCAATCTGGATTTAGACCTAACCACAGCACCGAAACAGCCCTGGTTAAAGTTACAAATGACCTCCTACTCTCCCGTGATAGAAACCATAATGCTATTCTAGTATTATTGGATCTTAGTGCTGCATTTGATACCATTGATCATTCCATTTTGCTTCGTAGGCTTGAGAATAACTTAGGAATTAAAGGATCAGTCCTAAAGTGGTTTCAATCATACCTGACTGACCACCTCCAGTGTGTAAACATAAACAATACTCACTCCTATCTCACCAACAGTAAAATATGGCATTCCACAGGGGTCTGTTCTATGTCCACTTCTGTTCTCCCTTTACCTATTACCGCTGGGTGATCTCATCCGAAAGCATGACATTGACTTTCACTGCTATGCGGATGACACCCAACTCTACATATCAGCAAAACCTAACGAGGATCATTGTCTCAGCAGAATAACAAACTGTGTTAAAGAGATTAAAAATTGGATGACACAAAATTTCCTTTTACTAAACTCTGAAAAAACAGAAATCTTATTATTAGGATTTAATATATAAACCCCTTAACCCAATCAATCTAGATGGTTTTTCAATTACGCCGAGCTCATCTGTAAGAAACCTTTGGGTTATATTTGACTCCGACCTTGCATTCGACAGCCACATTAATAACGTAGTAAAGACAGGATTCTTCCACCTACGCAATATTACTAAATTGCATAAATCACTCTCACGCAAGCATGCAGAGATACTGATGCATGCACTCATCACATCTAAACTAGATTATTGTAATGCCCATCTAGCTGATACTTCAGGGAAATCCATACAGAGGCTCCAATCAGTACAAAACACTACTGTGAGGGTTCTCACCGGAACTCGGATATTTGACCACATTAGTCCTGTTCTTTCATCTCTCCATTGGCTTCCCATTAAATTCAGAATTGACTGCAAAATACTGCTACTAACATACAAGTCACTAAATGGCTTAGCTCCCCAGTACCTTAAAGAGCTCTTAATACCCTACAACCCATCACGCAGACTGCGTTCTCAGGACGCAGGCCTATTGACTGTCCCTAGAATCAAAAAGAACACTGTTGGGAGACGAGCCTTCTCTTACAAAGCCCCCCAGCTCTGGAACAGCCTTCCTCCTACTCTTTGGGACTCAGACACACTCTCCATCTTTAAATCACGCTTGAAAATGTTTCTCTTTACGCACTCCGGTCCACTCATCCACTTCCCAGTACCAACTGCCAGACTCGACTATGCCACCTGCATGGATTTCATTATTTATTATTCATTCATACCTGTATCACTACTACAAGCTAAACTATATTATAACTATCTTCTGTCCCTCCATTTTATTTCATTTCATTTCTTTTCTACTTTCCATCCCAATGTATTGTGCTGTTTTTATGCTCTCCAGTGTTGACCAGAGGAGGATGGGTTCTTCTCTTGAGCCTTGGTTCCTCTCAAGGTTTCTTTCTCCAAAACTGAGGGAGTTTTTCCTTGCCACTCTTTGCCCACTGGCTGCTCATTTGAGGGTTGTACCCGGATCTTTGTAAAGCTGCTTTGTGACAACTTCCTGTTGTAAAAAGCGCTAAATAAATAAAATTTAATTGATTGATTGATTGAAGTATTCCAGGAGCCAGACTGGGCACAGTTCTGGAGACTGACAAAAGGGACACACTGTCTACTAGTTGACCTTGACAAAAATGCCAAGGGCACTGTAGATGCTGAAGCAGGTATGGTAGCTGGCAGGACAGACACTGGAACACTGGTGGCAGGCACCACCTCTAACAGCACTGGAACACTGGCAGTGGGTGCAGCCTCTGATGACACAAACACTGGCATCAGGCTCCTCCAACACTGAAGCTGGTGCGACGGGCACCTCCCACGCAGAAGCTGGTGTGGTGGGCACGTAAAATGCTGAAGCTGGTGTCATGGATGCTTACAACGCTGGCAAAATTCAAGAAGCTCCAAACTTCCTCCATATCCTTGAGCCCAGAACCCCCATTGACCACGTCCCAGTAATAAATAACTTGCAGAAAATTGCATTTCTAATTATTATTGATTACTAATCATAACAATTACTAATTATTAATATATTTTTTCCAATTGTATTTGTTTGGTAATATTACCCCACCATTCAATATAAATTTGTGATATTGATATGAACCAAGTTTTGACATGTTAAATTCCCAGATGTTTAATTATGGACAAAGGTGTTCATAGCATTCAAAAACCGTTTATTCTTCTTTTGTTGGAGCAACTGTACTCTGGAGTAACCGGAACACTGTGAGGATTTGCTTGTATTCAACAACAGAGTATTCAGAGTAATAGTGAGATTGAGATGTTGGTTAATCATCACCTCACCTCATCTCCAACTTCCTCACTCATTCCAAAAGTTGGAATGATGGAGCATCATTCAGAGAACAAAGTTCCACTGCTCCACAGTTCAATGAGATTATAAGCATGATGCCAAGAGGTTAATACTTCTCTGCTCTTGTCTTATTCTTTTGAATACATTCATTATAGGGTATGTCAACAAACATTTAGATATTTAGTGTATGTTAGATAAAAATAAATCTACAATAGCTGGGATCATTGCTCAGCTGATTTTTTTTCTTCTTCTGATAGCTAGTTTCTGATTATCTAAGGTGGCCTTTGATGGTGACGGTGATTGTAAAGCTAGTCATCCAGGTGAAAACATAATTTATGGAAGTAAACCAGCTGATTAAAGTGGCTAACCATCTTAACTTGACCAGCATAGTGTATGTTTGAATTCAGAGTTTGCAGGACTGTCAGTGCAACTAATTTGATGTCCAGTGAAGCTATTCATATTCTTTGTCCAGTTTGATCATTTTGGTTGATCAGCATGGTCATAATGGCCATGCTGGTCATGCTTGTCAACCACCTTGGTCATGCAAGATGGTCATATTATTGATCTAGTTTGGTCAACTTAGTCAATCTGGTAAACAAGTTTGGTCATGCAATTATCAACCAGCTTTCAGTTTTCAGGTGACAGCAGGATTCACATTAGTGGGGTTACAGCAGTAGCTAACCTAGAATGAGGTATGCCAGAGAATGAGAAGGGGAAAGTAATCATGGGTTACTTTGATGAACAGAATTACTTCTAAAATGCGTCAGACATAGTGGCATTTGGAATGCTGCAAGAGATGCTGCAGTTTGTAATGATTAATGTATTCTATATTCACAGATGAAGAAGAGAAGGAAGGGGCTTGATGTGTTTGGTTTTCAGGACGAGGTGAAAACATAAGTAGACCAAGAACTCCTTTTAACAGCTTTTATTCTCTACACACAGTATGTCTCACATGCGCCCCTACTGGTGAACACAACATTCCCCCCTTACTTGAAATGATTGCATGTATCCATTTAACATATAACTGAACATCAATCTTATTTAACTGCCTGTATCTGTTACAAGTATAACCTCAGCTGTAATCAAATGAAATAGTAACCTAAGTACTCAAAACCAAACAGGTATGTTCAGTAACCATGTTATTTAACTTTTACACTTGGCATTACAATAGAACATAATTACCAAATGAAAAATAAAGGTAATATCCAGGTATCTGTAAATCAGCGTATACCATTAGAACAAGTTCACTTCAACCTTAAAAGTATAATACACATTTTTTTTTCAACCTGTTTGAAAGTCCTTGAACCACACAGGTGGAGCAGCAGCTCTAGCACTCTTTCTTTGAACCACGGGGTCATGCTTTTCTGATTTTGTTATTTTAGGTGGAAAGTCTGGCAGCATTCCACCTCTTATTGTCACTGAGTTCATAAGTACTTCCTCCAATCTGCCTTTCAACAGACAGTGGTGGAGTAAACCTTGATGAGCTCTTGTGAACATGGTCAGGCCTTTTAACCTTCACCATGTCTCCAGGTCGGAATATTGGTTTCTGTGCACCACGACATTTGTCAGTATACAGTTTAGACTTTTCTTGTTTCCATCTCACTGTTTCTTGGACTGTAGTGCATTTTCTGCTTTTCTCTGGACTTGGAAAGATGTTCACTTTTGTTTTCATCCTCCTGTTGTGCAGTAGTTCTGATGGAGATACTCCAGTTGTGGCATGTGGTGTTGCTCTGTAATTTTGTAGGAAATCAGTCACTGTAGATTTCCAGTCTTTATGCATATGTTCAGCAGTCAGGATTGTCTCCTTTAGAACTCTATTCCATCTTTCAACAGCACTGTTGCACTGTGGATGGTACACACTGGTACGCAGATGAGATATTCCCCTTTCTCTGAGAAAATCTGCAAAAAATCTGGAAAGGAACTGTGGCCCATTATTAGTGACTATGTAGTCAGGGTTCCCCTCTCTGCTGAAAACAGAGCGTAGAAAAGTGATGACAACATCAGTAGTTACAGAGTGAGAAAATGCCACCTCTGGCCATTTACTGTAATAGTCCACTAATGTTATAATAAACCTACATGAAGAACCAGCAGTTTCAAAAGGACCCACAATGTCCACCAATAGTCTTGTCAGGCAGTTCAATGGGTTGGAGAGGAGCAGGAGCAGTTTGAGCAGATTTGTCATTCATTTGACAGGTAACATGCAGAAATAACAGACATTTTGTCCATCTGTGGCCACCAGTAGAGTTCACAAAGTCTTTGTTTTGTGCAAACAACACCCTGATGTGTGTCATGTGCAAGATGAACAACAGCGGCTCACAGAGCAACAGGAACAATGTAGCAATGCTCATCATGACCAGATCAAAGTTCATTTCTGATGGAGAAGTATGGTGTTAAGAGAAGATCCACATCTTTCTTGCACTTTGGCCAGCCGTTCTCTATCTGTTCATGAAGGAGTGTGAGTTCATGGCACTGAGAGGAGGCAGAAGTGAACTCAGCCACAGACAGAGCTGACACAATAGATGCAACCATATTAGGTTCATTGTCATAAGTAGAGTCCACAGGTAGTGGCAACCATGACAAACAGTCTGCAGCCTGGTTTTGTGATCCAGGCCTATATTCCAAATCATTGGTGAAGCACAGTAAATGTGCAGACCAGCGTGCGACTCTCATTCCAGCATGACTAATACCTTTGGTGGCTAGTAATGTTGTCAGAGCCTGATGACCAGTTCTTAGTGTGAAGTGTCGACCCCAGAGATAAGACCTCCATTTCTCCACAGCCCACACACAAGCAAAAGCCTCCTTTTTTGACGGTAGAGTATTGTTCTGTAGGAGTTAGCGTTCGAGATGCAAATGCCACAGTTCATTCAGTATTATCTGGGTAAAGCTGGGTCAAAACACCACCCAATCCATAATCTGAAGCATCTGTGGTGACAATGGTTGGGAGGGATAGGTCAAAAAGAGCCAAAACAGGACTGTTCAGTAGAAGCTCTTTAAGTTTCTTAAAGCTTTGATCAGCTCCTTCAGTCCACATGAAACCAGAGTCAGCACTTTCTCTCAGTACAGTTTCTCTCATTGGTTCCACTACTGTAGCAAAACTGGGAAGGAATTTACTGCACCAAGAAATTAAACCCAGAAAGGAGCGTAGAGATGGGAGATTGTGTGGTGGTGGAGCATCACGGATAGCTGCACTATGGTCTGGATCAGGAAGGATGCCATCTTGGGAAATTATGTGGCCAAGAAATCTGAAACTGGACTGTGAATGTACATTTTTGCATGTTGAGTGTCAGACCTGAAGCACAGCACAAAGGCATCCATCATGTTCCTGTAGAGAAGATCCTGCAACAATGATCATGCAAATAATTATGTACACCAGGTAGCTCCTTAAGCACAGTTTCCATCATCTTTTGGAAAGCAGATGGAGCAGAGGCCAACCCGTAGGGAACACGGCAGTAGTGAAAAAGTCCTTTGTGTGTGATAAAGGCTGTAAGCAGCATACTTGTGTAGTAGGCGTTGGTGATATGCAGATGCCAGAAAACACAGAAGCATCCCTGAGCTCACTTAAGAGCTCATCCATGTGTGGCAAGGGGTGACTGTCGGTAATAATAGCTTTATGGGGTTCTCTTAAGTCAACACACAGTCTTGGTCTGTCTTCTTTTCTTGTTGTGACCACAATAGAAGAAATCCAGTCAATTTGTTCGATAATGCCCTCCCTCAGAAGCAGCTCTAGTTCCTCGGACACTGCTTCTCCTACTGCAAATGGAAGGATTCAAAGTTTTTGCTGGACCGGAACTGCATCATCACGTACTTTAACTTTGTACACAAATCCAGCAACACAACCAATAGAAGTAGAATCTGTCTTGGTTAGCAACACAGGTGCAGCAGAAGAAACATGCTCGGGAGGTGTGGCATGAACTGAATCATGGCTGAGCGTCCATTTCAGGGCTTTTATTAGGTCCATTCCCAGTAAGACAGAACCTCCTTTCTCCACATACAAAGAAGCAGGAGCATTGTTGTTGTCACCATTGCTTCCAAATATCCTATTACAGGAATGTCCTCCTTCAAGTAAGTGACTAAAAATGTCTGTTGTACAGAGTCTCTGGTATAATAGAAACAGATCCAGTATCAATCAGTAATTCACAGTCAGTAGACTCCCCTGAAGCAGTTTTAATGTGCACTTTGCAAAGCAGTCTATCAGTAATATTAACATCTTTTGTGGTCATCATGAGCACAACCACCTCAAGCATTACTTCTCTAACTTGTTTAGCTGAGCTGCAAAATTTAGAAAAATGTCCAGTCGTACCACAGGTTTTGCATCTTGCTGAGGCTGCAGGGCAGGCTTGTGCATTTGCCTGGTGAGTTGTTGCTCCAAAGCGATAACAGGCTCGCGCTGTCAGTGGCGTGGTGCGCATGTGGCTATTTTTAGAAGTAGCTCTCCGGTTTCTATCCTTGCGCTGATAAAGTCCATGCTGGGCAACTGTGTGAACTGAAGACCATGTTCTACTTGACACGCTAGAGTAATAGCAGTGTCCAACGTCAGTGAAGGTTCCAATAAAAGTCTGTCTCTCACCTCTGGTGCATAAGCTCTCTCAATAAGCTGATCCCGTAACATCTCGGTTTCCATGGTTCCATAAGCACATGTGACAGCCAACTCACGTAAAGCAGCCATGTATTGCAGCACAGTCTCATCAGCCTGCTGCGTTGATGTCTTGCTACAACAACATTCACCTTTGGCGCAAATTGTAGTTCCAGTGGCGTCATCGCCTCATCATATGAACTGCCGGTATTGGGCAAAGTGTAAAACAAACGTTGTCCCTCAAAGCCAAGTGCATGAATTAGTAGAGCATGGCATCTAGCATCGGGCCAGGAGTTTCCAGTAGCATGAATAGCTGTTAGGTAATTCTCAAACATTTTTCGCCAAGTGGAAAATGGAATTGTAGGTTCTCCACTGCAGGGCAGGAACGGTGCAGGCATGGGTACAGACTCAGATGGGTCAGACACAGCATTGCATTTATGAAGAAGGCCCAGCAGCAGGAACAAAATTTGGGAAGCCTCAAACGTTCACATATCTGCAAATATAAGCTACAGTGAATAGTGCAATGAAAGCTAATAGCTTAACCCTCATCCCTCACTCTCATACTCTTGTATGCTTGTCTTGATGGTTAGTGTTGTTAATTGTTTGAGTGTTCATATGTCTGTGTTTCCTGTTAATTAAAGCCACAACCCTGCAAGTACTTCCACCTCTACCAATCTGTTCAGCTCACTAACCAGACAGATAGACTGACCGACTATGGACATAGTAGGGTTGTCCACATTCGCTGACCACTGTGTGGTGAATAGCTGTGAGCCGATCTCTGGGGACTCACGGAAACAGTAGAATGCAGTTTTGACCGGTGGTCAAAGGAGGCACCATAGGCGGCGTGCTCGGGTCGTCCCTTCACCACAATTCTTTATATACAAAAAAAATTAGAAGCAGGGGGTTAGAAAGGCAGTTGAGGAGTTAGGGTGGGGACTAGAGGGAATGAGCACAGAAGGATTACATAGTACATTTAAATTGATTTGATCAAACAATTACCAGAATGCTGTAATTTTCCCCCGACCTCAGCTAAGAGGTGGAGAAATCACCTGAAACAGCACTGAGTAATACGATGCTCACAATATATTTAAAGGATGCATAGTCATTTAAGCATACAGCTTCAGACAGCAAACATGGAAATGTAGCTGTAATAGTTCATGAATTTGGAATTTTGCATTTAGCGAGAATGTGTAATTGCACCAGGCATGTGGAAGACATTCAAAATTTCCTTTCAGAGTAGATGAATCTGACTGTCGTACATTTACATACAGCATACAAGTTGTAGCTCTTGTGTTGCTGTTCTGTTTATATCAGTGCCATTAGCATTGCCACAGTTGATCAGCAAAATCCTCTTACAGTGGCAGTGCCTTTGACTTAGTATGTAAAGATATGATGCTGTCAGAAAAAATCCTGTAAAAACCTGTCAAACCACTATATTTTATATATTAGACATTGTCTAATTTAGGATGTGCCATCACACTGATACCATGTATTTCATTATTCTGTTCTCCTACCATTGTTTTAAAACAGAAATTGTAATGAATGTTAGTTTAACATTCCTTCATAAGAATGATGGTGTAACAGACATAGTCACCACTGCTACACGCACCAACAGTCAGAAGTGTTTGTACATCCGTAGATGTTTGGGGTTGGTAGTGGCTATGTGGTTAGGGTGTTATTGGGGAGTTATTGATAAGATGATAGTGGGTTCAATACCCATGTCTGCTATGATGCTACTGTTTGGATTATTGGGCAAATCCCAACTCTTTGTTCTATGAATGCTTCAACATGTGAAGAGGTAAAATCTTGGGCAGCAGAGAAACAGTCTTGGACCCTGGTTTGATCCCCTGGACCAACAGTTAATAACTGAGAACTGAGATGCCCTTGAACATAGCACATAAACCCCAGGTGCTAAGGTAGCTGTCCACAAATTCAGGTCTGTATGCCCATTGCTTCAGCACTCTACCATGAGTATGGATCCTCACTCCCCTGGACAGTTTAAATGCAAGAGTAAAATTATGTAATGCTACTTTGTAGTGGCTATAAACTGTGTTCTAAATTCTAAAGGTTTTCAAAAGGTAGTCAGCTGGTGTAAGCTTCTTTTTTTGTGTGCCATTTTAACACTCAACCCGAAACTGAGAGTTAGTTAGTTAGATAGTTTGAGCAGTGTTAAGTTGAGCTACAATGTGTTGTCCTTGATGCTGTTTTGAATCTGGGTCAGCCAAACCTTGTTCTGTCCAAGATTCCTCCAGTTTCCAAGAGCCTTTTAAGGGTTTAATAATTTGTGCTCATCTGGCTTTCTCTACACTCTGAAGCAGTCCAGTACTGGAGCACTACCAGCTGCTCAGTTACACTACAGTTACACTACTCTCACCAAAGACTTTCTCCCACTGCACCCACTGATGTGTTCCACTTACCTTCTCACACTACATCTACATTGAATTCTATACCCAGTGCACATGTAAATAGAATATAAACATCCATTATATAGTTTCTTATACAGTATTTCTACAGTGCAATAATGTATATTTTGGTGCAATAAGGTATGGATAATGTAAGTTATTGTGTATATAGTCTAATTATATTACATATTACAGATTGACCAGAAAGACAGAAATGCAGAAGGTCAGATGATTATAGATATTGCAAAGAGAATGGAAATGTCTGTGGTGAACACATGTTTTCAGAAAAGTGAAGAACACAGGGTGAAATACAAGAGTGGAGGGAGATGCACACAGGTGGATTATATTGTTAGCAGGAGATGCCACCTAAAAGGCACTGGAGATTATAAAGTGGTGCCAGGGCGAAATGTAGGAAAGCAGCATGGGGTGGTTGTCTGTAAAATGTGATTAGAAACAAAGAAGAGGAAGAGAGTGAAAACAGAGCCAAAAATTAGATGGTGGAAGCTGAACGTGGATGGTTGCAGGCAGTTCAGGGAAAAATTGCAACAGGCCCTTGGGGGCAGTAAGGAGCTAACTGAGTACTGGGAATGTACATCTAAGAAAAACTGGCAAGAATGTGTTGGATTTTTAATCTGGTCAGAGAAAAAAAGAAAAGGATTGTTGGTGGTGGAATGTCCAGGAGAGTATTCAGAAGAAGAAGGCAGCTAAAAGAGATGAAGGAAGTAGGCAGGAGTACTGTGAGGCTAGTTGCAAATCGAAAAGAATGGTGGCAAAGGCAAATGCTCAGGCCTATGATGAGTTGTATGAGAGGCTGTACAGTAAAGATGGAGAGAAGGACTTGTATCGTTTGGCTCATCAAATCAAATCAAATCAAAATTTATTTTTATAACGCTCTTCACAACTGAAGTTGTCACAGAGCAGCTTCACAGAAATAAAATAAATAAATAAATAAATAAATAAATAAATAAATAAATAAATAAGAAAGGTTAAAACAGAAACAAAGTATAAATGACAGGTCCCCTAGTGAGTAAGCCACATGGCGACAGTGGCAAGGAAAAACTCCCTCAGCTGGAGGAAGAAACCTTGGGAGGAACCAGGCTCACAAGGGGAGGACCCATCCTCCTCTGGTCAAACTACTTATACATAGTTAGGGGACACTGGACCCCTACATCTCTGTTCTATTACTCGGGTATTGAAGTAATGTTAATTCTCTGGTGGACATAATATTAACAGTAGATTTCTACAGTTGGTGATGGTGGGTGAGCAGCTAGCCCATGGCAGGGTGGGAAACTAGTCCAGGTCCAGTTGGTGGAAGGTGGAGAGCCAATGTATACATGTATCAGGGGAGCTTGGAGTCCTTCTCAGGTGGGGCAGAAGAACTTGGGGTTAGGACCTAATCAGTTCTGGCTGGTGGGTCATCGTTAACTCGGAAAAGATACAGAGATGAATTAGTTTGAAATTTAAAAAGAGAACAGAGAATGTAAACATTACCAGAGTGTGGCGAGTGACTCCGGCAGATCTGACTATAACAGCATAACTAAGGAGAGAACCAGAAGGTAACATAAACATGGTAGCATCCTAAAACATTGTCGTCTAACTGCTCCACCGTCACAAACCAGAGTGACCGCGAGAAGGAGTCAGACGGCAGTACCAACATCCCAGTTTACCATAAAACCCTATGTCCATGAACCCCTGGATCTGCAGCCTGTAACTAAGCTAAGACATTAATGACCAAATGCTACACTGAACAAGTAAGTTTTCAGCCTAGACTTGAAGACTGAGACTGTGTCTGAGTCCCGAACATTATCTGGAAGGTTATTCCAGAGCTGGGGGGCTTTGTGAGAAAAGGCTCTTCCCCCTGCTGAAGCCTTCTCATCAGAGATAGAGCTGGAAAGGATGTACAACAGAATAGGCTGATAAAGGATACAGAGGGAAATGTACTAGTGAGTGAACACAGAGTGTTGAGTAGATGGAAGGAGTACTTTGAAGAACTAATGAATGAGGAAAATGAGAGGACAATGGGAGGAGAGATAGTGGATCAGGAAGTGCAGAGAATTAGTAAGGTGGAAGTGAGGGCAGTTTTAAAAAGGATGAAAAATGGAAAGGCAGTTGGTCCAGATGACATACCTGTGGAGGTATGGACATGTTTAGGAGAGAAATCAGTGGACTTTTTGACCAGGTTTTTTAACAAAATCCTGGAGAGTGAGAGGATGCCTGATGAGTGGAGAAGCAATGTACTGATCCCCATTTTTAAGAACAAGGGTGATGTGCAGAGCTGCAGTAACTACAGAGGTATAAAGTTGATGAGCCACACCATGAAGGTATGGGAAAGAGTTGTTGAAGCAAAGCTAAGGTGAGAGGTTCAGATCAGTGAGCAGCAGTTTGGTTTCATGCCCAGAAAGAGAACCAGAGATGCAATTGTTGCATTGAGAGTGTTGGTAGAGAAGTACAGAGAAGGTCAGGAGCTACATTGTGTCTTTGTGGATCTAGAGAAGGCATATGATAGGGTGCCAAGAGAGGAACTGTGGTACTGTATGAGGAAGTCAGGTGTGGCTGAAAAGTATGTGAGGGCATGACATTTATGAGGATATTGAGACAGTGGTGAGGTGTACAGTTTGAGTGACAAATGGTTTTAAGGTGAAGGTAGGGTTACATCAGGGGTCAGCTTTGAGCCTCTTCTTGTTTGCAATGGTGCTGGACAGGCTGACAGAAGAGGTCAGGCAGGAGGCTCCATGGACCATGATGTTTGCAGATGACATTGTAATCTGTGGTGAGAGTAGAGAGCAGGTGGAAGAGAACATGGAGAGATGGAGGTTTACACTAGAGAGGAGAGGAATGAAGGTCAGTAGAGACAAGACAGAATACATATGTGTGAATAAGAGGCAGGTGGAAAGGTGAAAATGCAAGGAGTAGAGGTTGTACAGGTGAATGACTTCAAATATCTTGGGTCAACCATCCAGAGCAATGGACAGTGCAGAAAGAGGTGAAGAAGAGGGTGCAGGCAGGATGGAGGAAGGTTTATGGATGTAATGAAGGAGGACATGGATATGGCTGGTGTAACAGTAGAGGAGGCAGGGGATAGGGCAAGATGGAGGCAGATGATCCGCTGTGGCAACCCCTAAAGGGAGCAGCCAAAAGGAGAAGTAAGAAGCAGAAGAAGAAAGAAGCAGAAGAAGAAGATCAGAGATCAACCAATATAATCTATAATCAATGCCAAGGTTTCTGATATATATAGCCAGTAAAATATCAGATAGAAATTACTGAACAGAAAAATTTGCATGGTTAGCATTTTAGTAGTGCTTTCATCTTCATTTTATTATATAATTTGTACATATTAAAACAACTACACTCTAATATAATTATTGAAAAATTTTGTGTTGGCTCCTTCTTGGAGTGATTTTGAACAGCGTCGTAAGGACGACTTGCTTCATCTAGCTGGCTTTTATAACATTAGTGTGTCCCGTTCGTAAGGGTGTGATAAAGGAAGTGGTGTACAAGAAGCTGATTGATGAGGGGGATGTTGCCTGCTTTACTGGAGTCTGTTACACCAGGTGTTGCATTAGGGGAGGAGGTTGGTTTGGTTGACGTGAGAACCACTTCTCCAGTTCCTCCATCTACCCCAGCATAGATCCTGGTAGTACTGCTTGTTGTATTGGTTGACGTGGGAACCACTTCTCCAGTTCCTCCATCTACCCCCAGCATAGATCCTGGTAGTACTGCTTATTGTATTGGTTGACGTGGGAACCACTTCTCCAGTTCCTCCATCTACTCAGCATAGATCCTGGTAGTACTGCTCATTTGGGGGTACGGCCTGTCACTGCTGCCCTTACTCCTGTCCGCAATGCAGATCCTTTTGAGCGGCTTCAGCTGAGCATACGTTTGGAGGAGTTGAAGTTGGCTGTTTCTGTCCCCTCCGCTGCTTTTGGAGTTGCCTCCTCTGCCTCTAGGGCAGAGGGTGCTTCTGGTCCCACCCCTGCTGTCACACCTGGGTTTGATGTGAGTAAATATATTGGCCTTTTTCCTCCTTTTAGAGAAACTGAAGTCAATTCCTATTTTTCCACCTTTGAGCGCATAGCGATGGCTCTTCAGTGGCCGAGAGAGGTCTGGCCATTGCTTTTACAGTGTAAACTGGTGGGTAAAGTCCAGGAGGTTTGCACCGCACTCTCAATTGAACACAGCCTAGATTATGATACTGTTAACACTACTGTGCTGCGCGCTTATGAACTGGTGCCTGAAGCGTTCCGACATAAATTCGGAAACCATGTTAAAACTATCAGTAAGACCTTTGTGGAGTTTGCACCTGAGAAGTCTCTTCTTTTTGACAAGTGGTGTGTCAAAAAAAAGTCTAGCAAAGTAGAGAGCTTTGCACAGTTAAAGGAACTGATTATTTTAGAAGAGTTTAAAAAGGGGTTTGCCCGAATGTCTTGTGGTGTATTTAAATGAGCAGAAAGTGTTGTCTCTGTCACAAGCAGTGGTACTGGCTGAAGAATTTGTGCTGACACATAAAAATGTTTTTTCTTCGCCCACTCACCAAAATTCCAGTTTACAGAGGCGATTTCGGCCTGGAAGTCAACAGACTAGCAAAGGTTCAAATTCGGCTTGTACAACATTTAGCGGTCCTTTAACTGCATTTGATTGCCACATGCCCCGCGTTAGAAGCAATGCCTCTCCACTCTCCTTCAAAGTCCTCTGTAAAAGCACCCAAAACTGTTGGTTTCACCAGTGCTTGAAAAGAAAATGTATTATTGCCAGATGAATGTTTCTCTGATTCTGTGTATGAACCTTTTATTTTAGAGGGTTTGGTCTTATTTATGGGTGAGGAAAAGGATAAGATTTCCATTAAAATACTGAGTGATACTGGAGCTGCACAATCTTTTATACTAGGATCTGTTTTACCTTTTTCTGAGGTATCTGATTGTGGATCTGATGTGCTAATTCAAGGGATTGAATTAGGTGTATGTAGAGTTCCTTTGCACAGGGTCCATTTGAAGTCTTCCTAGGCATTGTAAGAGTTGGAATCCACTCTCAGTTCCCAATGAGAGGAGTTCAGTTTGTCCTAGGGAATGATTTGGCTGGTGGAAAAGTTAATCCTCTCCCTGAGGTTGTTAATGTGCCTGTTGGTTTGTTTTGTGGTGAAGACAAAGTATTCCCTGCATGTGCCGTGACTCAAGCACAGTCATGCAAATTTGCAAATCAGATAGATCTCTCTGAATCTTTTATGGGTTCATTACACTCTGGTCCTAAGGTACCATTTGTGAAATTTTACCATTTGACCTTGACAGTTACAATTTTACCATTTGACAGTTAGATTATGCCTGAACTAAAATTTGGGAAGGTTGTTCTTAAAGAGGAACAGAGTAAGGATGCTTTGTGTAGTGCTACCGCAGTAAAAGAGGAAGACTTGCCAGAGCATGAGGTGGCTTATTTTTTTCAGGATGGGGTTTTGATGTGAAAATGGTCTCTCGCGCATTTAAAAAAACTGGATTGGGGGTCAACCTATCAGCTGGTGGTTCCAGTTAGCTACCGAAAACATATTCTGAATCTGGCTCATGATCATTTGCTTTCTGGACATAGTTGGTAAGCCTAGCCAGGTTATTCCTTCTGCCCCACTTCATCCAATCCCAGTTCTAGGAACCCCATTTGATCATCTTATTATTGATTGTGTTGGGCCCATGGAAAAGACGAAGGGAGAGAGAAGGGATGTAGTTTGGTTGGTTAGGGACTACCCTTTCTTATTTTTTAAAGTGCCATCGCAAACCACTGTATTGAATCATGATATTGATGTTCAGGGATATCCGCCTATTAAGCAGCATGCATATCGGGTAAATCCTGTAAAAAGACAGCATGCAAAAGGAAGTTGAATATCTTTTAGCAAATGGTTTAGCAACACTTAGTGACAGTTCTTGGAGTTCACCCTGTCTACTGGTTCCTAAACTGGATACTATTACTATACTGGTACTATTAGATTTTGTATAGATTACAGAAGGGTTAATTCTATCACCAAGCTAGATTTGCTGAAAGGGTATTGGCAAGTACCATTAACTTCCGCTGCAGCTGAAATTTCTACTTTTGTTACCCCTGATAACTTTTTACAGTACTCAGTAATGACTTTCGGTTTAAGAAATGCACCTGCCACCTTTCAGAGACTCTTGTGGAAAGTCTTGAATATGAATAATTGCAAGGCCTATTTAGATGATGTGGTAGTCAGCAGATGGCCACCCTCAGAATGGTTTTTAGTCACTTTAAGGAACCCTCCCTTCCACTTAACCTTGCAAAGTGTGAGTTTGGAAAGGTAAGAGTGCCCTATTTAGGTAAGCAAGTTGGCCAAGGTGAAGTGCGCACTCTCAAGGCTAAAGTCCAGACTAACTTGGATTTTCCTGTACCTGTGACCAAACATGATTTATGGTGATTCTTAGGAATGGCTGGTTACTACCAGGGGTTCTGTAAAAAGTTTGCTAGTGTTGTGGCACCTCTGACAAATTTGTAGGTTGAAGCCAGAACAGCTGGAGCTGGGGCTATACTCCTGCAGGAAGATGTTCAAGGTGTTGAACATCCGGTCTGCTATTTTTCAAAGAAGTTCAACAAACATCAGTGGATGTACAGCACCATAGAAAAAGAAGCTTTAGCTCTTCTTTTGGCTTTGCAACACTTTGAGGTATACCTGGGGTCCAGCAGTTCTCCTGTGGTAGTCTATACTGACCATAAACCGTTGGTGTTCTTATCTCAAATGCATAATACAAACCAAAGACTGATGCAGTGGTTTTTAATGGTTCAAGATTTCAACCTCAAGATCCAGCATAAAAAGGGGAGTGAAAATGTTGTTGTGGATGCCTTATCAAGGCAGTAGTAGCACAAACATTGTTTGTGATCTTTAGGTGTGGGGGTGTTATGACCCTACGGGTCAGAATGGTTTGGGTTTTTTGTTTTTGTGTTATTTTCTTTACAGGGCTCATGCTGGAGGTCACCACTAGGAGGAGAGCGCCATTGAAAAGGACCCATCCTGGAAGAATGAAGGGGGGGAGAGAGGCTTGCCTGATGTGGCCTTCTGGTTTCCTACCTGGTTTCCTAAACAAAGAGCTGGATAATACATGAGGGGGTTCTTGTTGTGTGCTGACCCTATAAAAATGTGTGCAAAAGACTTTGGATCCTTGGTTGATTCTCAGTGCTGGTTTGTTTATTATTCTTTTGGTTTTTCTGTTTTTGTATGTACACAAATCCTAGAAATAAATAACGAGATATTATTGGTAGCTCTGGTCAGGTGTGTAATTGGGGAACCTGGAGGACATGGATATTAATTTTTCTTTTTTGTTATGATCTGACCTAGACCAGGTCGTAACAAGTCCAGGTGTTCATTATCATGTCTGGTTATTTAAGTTGTGTTGTTTGACTCTGTCCTTGTCAGTCTTCTTGGCTACTTGTCTGGTCTACTTGTCATGTCAGCATGT
This sequence comes from Acestrorhynchus altus, assembly GCA_034509495.1. Classification (NCBI taxonomy): domain Eukaryota; kingdom Metazoa; phylum Chordata; class Actinopteri; order Characiformes; family Acestrorhynchidae; genus Acestrorhynchus; species Acestrorhynchus altus. Next base: position 13,795,753 of record CM067505.1, on the reverse strand, counting down.
CTCGTTGTGATGGTTAGTGTAAGTTGTCTATATAATCTGTTAATAAATACAGCCCTGCATGTACTTCCGCCTCCACCTACCTCTGTAAGTTCTGCACACTTTACAGGAAGACTGACCTACCATGGAGGTAGTAGGGTTTTCAGGGAGTCGGCTAGCGAGCCAAAGGGATCCATCGCAGGAACAGGATGGCTCGGACGCAGTGGGTGGTTGGAGGAGGCGCCATAGGCGGCGTGTTCGGGGAGCCCCCTTACCAGAGGACTGGTCCTCAAATGGTGGAAAGATTTTCGGGGGAGGGGGGCACTAAGGGAAGGTGCTGCGAGCCTCGTGCCAGACTTGGCGAGAGGCGAGGCCTGCTGGCGGACTGTTGATGGGGGGCCTAGGCTGAAGGACATGTCTGATGTGTTGCATTTCCTGCGCCAGTGATGGCTACAACCAGGAGGGTGGAGCTTCGCGGCGACATTGCAGCCCAGAGGTTGAAGCAGCCCGCCTGCATTCCTGCGCCCTCGCTGTCCAGAGGGTGGAACTACTTGACGATGTCGCAGTTGGGGAGGCGGAGCTTCCCAGCAACGTTCCGGCTACTCTCCAAAGTCATGTCCCGGAGGGCAGAGCTACTTGCCGATGTCGTGGTCTGGGGGGGGCGGAGCTTACCGCTGCCGCCTGTGTTAGAGCCCGGAAGTCTACACCCCCCGCCAGTGTCCAAGGGTTGGCGTCCACCACCAGTGTCCAAGGGTCAGCGCACCCTTCTAGAACTGTGCCCAGACTGTCTCGAACATTTAGGACATTAGCCAGTTCTGGGTCCAAGCCCATGTTGCAATCAGTGTCTGTATTTGTGCCTGTTTCTTTACCTGTGTTAGTTCCTGTATCTGTTCTTGTCCCCATTCCTTTGTTTGGTTTGGTTGTTCCAGTTCCTGTTACTGTCTTTGTATCTGTCCCAGTCAAAAGTGTGGATTCCTGTTCCATTGCTTAGTCCTGTCGTGTCTCCTGTTTGTGTGTAGTCCTGGTGTCCTGTTACTGTATTTTTGGTCCCTCTCCTGCACTAGCTCTGGGGACTGTAGTTTTACTTGCCCCAGAGTTGCACATTGGGATAGATAGATAGATAGATAGATAGATAGATAGATAGATAGATAGATAGATAGATAGATAGAGAGAGAGAGAGAGAGAGATAGATAGATAGATAGATAGAGTGCAAGTGTGCAATAAGTAGACATAGTGCAAGAGATCACTGTATTTATCCGAATATAAATTATAATATAATAGTATACTGTATATACTATTATAAATATAAGTTATTACAGTAAATATGTAAATATATACATAAGCATACTAGCGATGTACACTATATTGAATAATAACTGTTATGAGTTGTGGAGTATATGTAACAGTAATAATAATAATAATAATAATAATAATAAATAATAACAGCTCTGGTTAGTGAGTGTAGTGTGAAGGGCAGTGGTGGTAGTCTGTTGTGTGCAGTATGAGTGGAAGTGTTATCAGTGAAATGTGGAGTTCAGCAGAGTGATTGTGGAGGGAAAGAAGCTGGAGCCGACTTTTTCTGGCCCGGATGCTCCTGTACCTCCTCCCGGATGGAAGGAGGTTGATCAATGTGTGGTTTGGGTGGGAGGGGTCCCTGATCATGCTGTGTGCTCTGCGCACACAGTGCTGGTGGTGAATGTCTTTGATGGCAGGGAGTTGCATGCCTGTGATGCGCTGAGCAGTCTTTACCACCCTTTGTTGGGATTTCCTCTCTGCCACCATGGAGCTGCTGTACCATACAGTCACACAGTTGGTCAGTATGCTCTCGATGGTGCAGCGGTAAAAATTTGTGAGGATCTGAGGAGACAGATGGTCCTTTTTTAGTCTCCTCAGGAAGTAAAGAGATGGGAGGTGTTGAGGGTCCATGAAAGATTATCAGAGATGTGGATTCCCAAGAACTTAAAGCTGGAGACACGTTCTACCTCTGCTCCGTTGATGTAGACAGGAGTGTGCGTGCAGCCCTTGGTTTTCGGGTAGTCCACAATGAGTTATTTTGTCTGGTCCATGTTCAGGATGAAGTTGTTGGTGGTGCACCAGGCAGTCAGGTGCTGAATCTCCTCCCTGTAGGCCGATTCATCTTTATTCCTGATTTGGCCGACCACAGTGGTGTCATCTGCAAACTTGATGATGTGTGCAGAGGAACACAGTCCTGGGTGAACAGGGAGAAGAGCAGAGGGCTCAGCACACAGCCTTGCGACACACCAGTGTTCAGAGTAATGGTGGCAGACATGTGACTGCCCAATCTCACAGACTGGGGTCTGTTTGTCAGGAAGTCCAAGACCCAGCTACACGTGGGGGTGCAGATTCCCAGGTCGCTGAGCTTGGTAACCAGTCTAGTCAGGATGACCGTGTTAAAAGCAGAGCTGAAGCTATGTAATCTGTTAATAAATACAACCCTACACATACTTCTGCCTCCACCTACCTCTGTAAGTTCCGCACACGTTACAGTATGCACTCAACCTGTAAGTACAACATTGCCACCACACTGTGAACAGCATAAGTTGGATTGTTCCTTGAGCCTTTTTCAAAACTGTGAAAATATTAGTGTTTCAGCTTTCAGGGAAAATGAGCATCAGTTTAGAAAAAATTTACAAAAGATTTTTTTTGAAATATTTAGAATTTTAAATCATGTAACACAATACTGTATACATTACTGTATGCTGAATACACTAGCAGCAACACTAAACACAAAATTACCATACCCCAGAAAACAATATATACATACAAAATAGTGAGAAAAAAAAATTCTCTGACATTTTATTTGGAACAAATTTGAGCCCCAAACCAGGTTAAAAGTTCTCAGTGCACTTGGGCCACTGAAAAACAACTTCCCCACTGTAACAGTATGAAGCATCTCTGTAAACAATTTTTGACCAAGCAATTTAAAAAGTAAGTGGAAATCGGGTCTGAATATTTTCTTTAGATAACTGTAGATTATGTTGGCCTTAACAATATTTTGACATCAGTTCAATATATGTTCATGGTATTACTCTGGCAACAAAAAGACAATGAATCCTGGTGCAACTCCCCAGGGGACAATTGTTTGAATATTAAATGTGACGTGTGTATTTAAATAGAAAAGAGAAAAGAAAATAAGCAAAGGAAATTTTGCACCAGATTTTTGTTGGTTCTACTCACTGTGCCCCAGAACAGAATCAGGGAATTAGAGTATCATGGAAAAAGTCATATGACTGTCATATTTATTATCTCTTCTTATATCACACCACTAGAGGTCAGCATGATCTCTTTTTCATTTGACAGGGAATTCTCTTCCTGAGGCCCTCTGTACCACAGTACATAAAGTGTGACCAATCATGTCCTGTTAAATACCACTTAACTGTGTTTTAGGGCTCGACTTCTGTGGCAGATATCACATGGTGATGAAGCAGATGGGCTCTGCTTCACTTGATAAATCTCTAGAGACATTTTTACTTTTGGAAGGGCTCTTGATCCTCTCAGGTAAAATCAATTATGTTCTTGAGACAATGGTACCATGTTATGACAATTATTAAAATTGCAGTGCCATCTTTATGTGATTGGACACATTTTCACAATTCACAATTTTTTTTACACTTTTTTTTTGGTCCATAGTATTCTGATGGTTTGATACTTGGTTGAATGGTTGAATGTTTTTTTCCCATTTACCAGACTGTAGAAATAACAGATCAACTAAAAATACAGTTTACCTTCAGTTAGCTGAACTTGCAGGCTTTTTTTAAATATTAAAAAAGGTTTCTAAAAGATTTTTTTAAAGATTTAAAATAAAACATAGTATATATTTAAAAAAAAATGAATTTTAAGTAGACTTAAGTAGTCAACATTAATTTATTGGGTTTTAAGTAACTAGATGTATATGACGTTTTAATTTCCAGTACAGTTACACTCCATTACAATTTCATTACACAGAAATGAAGTGGAATATTGGTCAAGATTTTATGTTCAAGTTCATCTCAGGGATTTAGGATTGTATTTCTTCTCAGAAACATTAATTTGTGTTTCAATGCATATTTCTAATTAATTAATTCATTACTTTTGTATTTAAGTTGTACCCATTGCTGACTCAAATGTGCAAAAGCACACACAAAGGTTTTCTAATACCTGCAGTGAAGGCACTCAGTGGAGCAGATTAATATGAAACTGTTAGCAACATGCTTCATACCAGGCCTGAGTTAGAGGGACTCGAACACTGAGCTATGGAGCAATGGAATTATGTTCTTTTGAATGATGTTGTTCCATTCGTTACTTTTGAGTTGCGCAAATTGGTTAGTTGATTATCCCAAGTGCTGACACTCTTGTGTAGAATGTAAACAAAAATGCAGTCAGTCAGAATGCAGTCAAAAATCCAATAGAAACCCCTCCAGGGACAGCAGAGACAAAGCAGGATAAAACTCTTTTTAATACCCTTTATTACAGAAGAAACAATGAATGAGCAGGTGTCCCAATACTTCTCTCCATATAGTGTATGAATGATAAGAAAAATAGTTGTACTTCTCAACTCTGATCAGTGAAATGAGATAAATAAATTAATAAACAGGCCAGTATCTGCTGACAAGTGATATTGTCAGTCTGTCTGATAAAAACAAATTGCTCTTCCACTTTTGACCTGAAGGGGCTTACATAATGGTTGAGTTAGTTGTGTGTCTGCAGCCATGTGACAGTAATGGACAGAAAATGAGCAATGACTTTTCCCTTAGAAAGAAATTTGTCTTCCTTTCTCTGTATCTGTCACCATCTTTCTGTCACTCAGGGCGCGTATGTGTTTTTGGGTATTGAGGGCATTGGGTTTAATAAGGGATATTAAATGGGATAATAAGGGATCCCAATTCTTTAAAAAACATATTTTTTATATTATTGTTACATTAGTAACATTACTACTACTGCTGCTACTACTACGACTACTACTACTACTGCTACTACTATTACTATTTTGACTACAATTACTATTACTGCTGCAATTCCTACTACTGCTACTAGTACTATTCATAACATTCCTACTATTACTATGCTTCTATTACTACTGATACTGTTATTATTGGTAGTACTATGACTGCTGCTATATGTGCTGCTAATTTTACTACTGTTACTATTACTACTGATACTATGACTACTATGACTGATACTATTTTGTGTCATGTCTGTCTCTTGTCAGCTCTCTCTCCCCTGTCAGTCTCCCCCATGTGCTCCTTAACACATGGTTTGTGTTTGTTTTGGTTCTGTCTCCTCTCTTGCTCCACCCATTCCCACCTGTGTCTCATTTAAAACCTGTCCCTTTGTAATCAGCAGTTTCAGGTGTGTCCAATGTTTTGTATTTAAGACCCTTTATTTCAGCCTGTCTTGGTCAGTCCACTGTTATGTTACCCATGTATGTAGTCAGTGTTTCTTTGTTTCTGTTTGATACTGTTTTACTTTGTTGGTTTATGTTCTGTTTTAGTGAGCTCTGTTGTTTGTATTGGTTAGTGTACTTAGTTCATCTTGTGCTTTATTTTCTTATTAAACTATCAACCCCAGCATTTGCTTCCACACCCTTCGTCATCCCTTCTGCCCATCCGATCCTGACAGTTGGACTGACCTAAATCTATGGAAACAGCAGGGTTTCCCAGTGTTATTGGGAGCAGACGGTCAGAGGAGCCGCCATAAGCGACGTGCTTTTGTCACCCCCTCACCTGATGACTACACCTCCAGCAGTGGGGAAAATTTTGGGGAGGGGTTAAGAGTTGGCTCTGCAACTCTCGAGCCTGACATGGCAAGAGAGGAAGCAAGCTGGGACAGGGCTAATGGGGGGTCTGGGCTGAAGGACATAGCAGATGTCTGGCAGTTCCTGAGCTATGTGCAAAGGACTGTCCAGCCCAGCCCCAGCAGAGCCCTGCGGGTGCAGTGGGGAGCACCGCTGAGCGTGCACAGCTGAGGGCGTATTGGTTGCGTGCTGCAGCAACTCCCGTCAATTCAGCACCTGGAGCAATGGTTTTGACAAGGAAGGGTTGCTATGAGACCAGGTGCTGCCTCTCAAAAGGTGAGGAGGGTGTGCGTCGCCATTGTATCCCTGTTTGGCGCTATCCAGAAGGCAGAGCCAGCTGTTCGTGAACCTGTCTGGAGGGCAGAGCCAAGCCCTCGCGAACCTGTTTGGAGGGCGGAGCCAAGCCACCCTGATCCAGTCCGGGAGCTGGGAACCACAGCTCCATTTCCAGATCCAGATCCAGTTCAGGAGCTAGAAACCACAGCTCCATCTCCAGATCCAGCCCGGGAGCTGGAAACCACAGCTCCAGATCCAGATCCAGTCCAGGAGCTGGGAACCACAGCTCCATCTCCAGATCCAGTCTGGGAGCTGGAAAACACAACTCCAGATCCAGTCCAGGAGCTGGGAACCACAGCTCCATCTCCAGATCCGGATCCAGATCCAGTCAGGGAGCTGGGAACCATAGCTCCAGCTCCATCTCCAGATCCAGTCCAGGAGCTGGGAACCACAGCTCCAGCTCCAGAGCCAGATCCAGATCCAGTTCAGGAGCTGGAAACCACAACTTCAGCTCCAGAGCCAGATCCAGTCCAGGAACTGGAAAACACAGCTCCAGCTCCATCTCCAGATCCAGTCCGGGTGCTGGGAACCACAGCTCCATCTCCTGCTCAGAAGGCGGAGTCCGCCTTTAGAACTATGCCCAGTCTAGCTCCAAGGACAATTGGGACTTTTGCCAGATCTGGGCCCATACATTTTATGTCACCGTCTAATCCTGTATCTATGCCTGTACCCATGTCCACACCCTTGTCTCAATTTAGTTCAGTGTTAGTACCCATATCTGTTCCCATTTTAGTTCCTGTGTCTGTTCCTCTCCCTGTTCCCATGTGTGGTTTTGTCATACCTGTTCCTGTCACTGTGTCTGTGTCAGTCCCAGTCCCAGTTGTGTCTCCCAGTTCCGTTTCCTAATCCTGTCCCGTCCAGAATCCAATCTACAGCCACATCTCAAACTCCCTTTTTCCCGTCCTCTGTCCAGTCTCCACTCCCGTCTCCTTTTTCCACAGCCTGTTTGTCCAGCCCAGTCTTCGGTTCTGTCACCTGTGTCCTCTGTACAGCCCCAAGTTCCCCAAGTCCAGTCTTCTGTTCAGTCTCAGTTTTTGTCTCCTGTGTCTCCTGTTTCCCGAGTCCAGTTATGTCACCTGTGTCTTCTGTCCAGTTACATGTTCCCCAGACTGTCTTTGTTTTCTTATTAAACTATCAACCCCAGCGTTTGCTTCCGCACCCTGAATTGAATGTAATACATTTGCACAAAATACTCAAAAGTGAAGTGAAAGGAGGAGCTGTACACTCCATAGAACTTGGCTTTATAGAAGAATGGCGAGAGAAAAAAAATATGGAAGGCTTGTTTTGAGTTTTGTGGGAGACAAATGTATAGAGGAAGGTGCTCACAAAGGAAAATCCTATGTTTGGTACAAAACCAACACATCTCACCACCCCAAAAACATCATCCTCACAGTGAAACATGATGGCCTAGAGATGCCACTCAGGTGCTTGTTCAGTCTCTTACCATTGATGGTAATGGTCAAAACCTGACCTGTACCAAGAGCCCTCTGAATCCAGACTCTTTTGTGTCCTGGCAGCAAAATGGTGGAATGGACTGCCCCTGGGTGTCCAAACAGCTGAGTCACTTGCTGTCTTCAAATGCAAACCTAAGACTAATCTCTATCAAAAGCATTTAACTCATTTAAGGTTATTAAATTTAAATAAAATTATACTGAATCTTGTCTATACTGAATCTGACATTTGTTTTTGACAACATCTAAGCTTGACGGATCTCCAGATTCCTCACCCTAACTCCACTTGATGCAGGAACTCCTTCCCAACCCGGAGATGGCGATCCACCCTTTTCTGACCGGTACCATGGTTTCAGATTTTGAGGCACTGATTGTTATCCCAGCCACTTCACACTCGACTGCAAACTGAGGACATCTGAAAACATCTAGAGGCTTGAGAAACTCCAGGAGGATCTCTGGTGCCCTGCCACCAAGGACTGTATTTATCTGAAAA
>CM067505.1:13770203-13785203 GCA_034509495.1 Acestrorhynchus altus | reverse complement strand
TTTATCATGTATTATTATAGGTTTCCTATGTGAAACCTCAGTGTGAACTTCCAAAACTCATTATTATTATTATTATTATTATTATTATTATTATTATTATTATTATTATTATTATTATTATTATTATTGTTATTATTATGGAGGGTATGTATACATTATGGTCATTATTACATATTAACCATGTGACAGGTGCTAAGAAAACATTATTTAACATAATTCAAATTCTATTCTAGCATTGTTCCATTACACTGTGTATCACATTATATTATATTGCACACAAATGTTCTTCATGTTATGTAAATGGGATTTTACTCTTTTTTATACATCTTAAAACCTGTTTCAATAAAACATGTTCCAAATGCAGGTGCTATGTTTGTCCTTGAATTCATAGATAGTATTCAGCTGTTCAGATGACACCATTATGTGCTATTTTTATCAAACATGTATTGGGTTTCCCTACAACAGGTCTAAAAAAAGCCAGAGAAGAAAAAAGGGGGAAGGGGTGGTTGTGGGCAAGTGAGAGGAGTGAGAAAGAGAGAGGAGGATAAACGATTGAAAAACTAGTCTTCCACCTACTGGTGCAGCCTCTTTTACATTAAAGTGGTGGATCGATACAATGGGTAACCTCCTCAAAATAAAGACCATCCTTCAGTGTACCCATTAAAGTATATGATTTCAGTATGGTAAGGCATGTGTACATGATGCAATAAAATAGATGTAATTCACATTCAGTATCTTTATGATGTTTAGTTGGTGACAGTAATTGTATGCCTTCATTATGTAAAGATGCATTCATCCCTGAACACTTAAATAACTAAACTTACACACAATCACGCTGTGTTCATGAGTTTGAAAGGTAAGTTTTTGTTTCTACAGCCTGCCGAGTAAATCTCTGAACCAAGTAGATTTCCTGACAATTTGCCTGTTCTGTTGTGAGGGAGCTTCTCAGCGTCCTCTCTAGAGGATCATTTGTCCCATTTGGCAAGAAAATAGGCTTCTCCTTTACACTTTACTAGATTCCATGCTAGACTGAAAGATCCTAAAGGGCAGGAGAGGAGACAGACATGACAAAATGCAAAAAAAACAAACAAACACAAAAACATAGAAAAAAATAAAGAAAACTACTACTACAACCACTACTACTACTACTACTACTACTACTACTAATAATAATAATAATAATAATAATAATAATAATAATAATATAAACTGCAGCAAATAACAATTAAATTTTTATTTTTATTAAATTAAATGGTAACCCCTAGTTACCATTTTAATGGACATTTTCTATTATCCTTCAACCAGAAAATAACATTTTATTTTATTTATTTATTTTATTTTAAAAAAATGATAAATTAAACAATACAAGCATTTTGTCAGGATTGGGCAGACAGAACAGATGACTAGGGAGTGGAGGTAAATGCTGGGGTTAGGATTTAATGGAAACGGAACATGCTGATGAATATTAAACAAATGACTGACAGAAACTAAACATGACAGAACACAAACCAGGGGGGAACAAACCAACAAACCTACAAACTGACATAATTTCCAAAAAAAATGTTGGAAAACAAAGCAAGACATGAACAAACTGTGACAGTAACAAAAAGACTGACAAAGACAGGTTGAGACAAAGGGTCTTAAATAGAACAGAACACTGGACAAAACTGCAACCACTGATTACAAAGGGGCAGGGTTGCAAATAGAATAGACCTAGAAATGAGACACAGATGGGAATGGGCAGAGCAAGGGAGGGGACAAGACCAAAACAAACAGAGCATGTGCTAGGAGCACATGGGAAAACAACAACTGAGAAAAAAGGTAAACAGAACTAGAATATGATAGAGAAATGACTGTAGGCCCCCTTCTGACGCACAACTCTGGGGCACATAAAACCATCACTCCACAGAAGGAAAAGGACCCAAAACCAGACAGATAGGACAGACAGGACTAGACACTGACAGGAGAAATACTGGACTAGGACTGAAGAGACAATGGTGACAAGACTGGTGACACAACTGGAGATACATTAGATGAACCTGGAGACTGAACAAAGGGCTTTTGGGGAACATGAGACATGAAAGGCAAAGCCAGACACTGGATGTGGGGCATTTGGGGAACACAAGACATGAGAGGAGATTAAGACAAGACTGGAGACAGAACAGGTGACTGGATCTGGGGAACATGGGGCTGGACAGAAGACACAGGTGACATAACTGAAGACTGGACTGGTTACTGGGTCAAGGGAACCAGAGAGAGGGAAGATGACTAAACTGGAAAAACTGTCAGTGCAGAAAACAAAGGAGATGGGATTAAGAGAGACACTAACACAACTGGGGACTGGAATTGGGATGAGACAGGACTGGTACTGGAACAGGAACAAATACATGGACAGGAACAGACACAAAAATGATGACAGGGACATGGATAACATAACCAGACATGGGAATGGGAACAGGATCAGACACAGGAACTAAAATGGGAACAGATATTGGTACAATGTAGGGTACTGGATTGAAATAAGGGCAAAGACAAGGGTACAGATGTGGATACAGGCTTGGCCTGACAAAAGGTATGGGCCCAGATCTGGCAAAAGTCTCCATAGTTTGTGGAACCAGACTGGGCACAGTTCTAAAGGCAGGTGCACTTTGGATCAGTTTCTGTGGCGACCTCCTTGATGCCTCAAGCTGAGGTGCAAATATGGTCATAGACTCAGTGGTCCTCCCCACTGGCTCAGTGGTCCTCCCCACTGCAGCCTGCTGGGTTTGGGCAGCTGACTTCACTGAGGCTGCTGGGAAATGGGCCATTAGCCATTTCCCAACACGCTTCGTCTTGAGCTACCTCAGGATCGAGGCTTCCAGAGCCAACCCTTAGCACCCCCAAACTTTTCCCCACTACTAGAGGGGTAGTCCTCAGGTGAGGGGGCATCCCGAGCACACCGCTTGTCGCACTTTTTCCGACCAATTAGGTCAGTCTGAATGTCAGGATCAGAACAGATGACTAGGGAGTGCAGGTAAACGCTGGGGTTAGGATTTAATTAAAAACAAAAACAAATGGAACATGCTTATGAATACTAAACAAATGACTGAGAGAAACTAAACATGACAGAAAACAAACCAGGATGGAAACAAACCAACAATCTAACATAATTTCTACAGAAAGTTGGAAAACAAAGCAAGACATGAACAAACCATGACAGAAACAAAATGACTGAAAAAGACAGGCTGAGACAGACTTCCGGTTTGACTCGACATGGTGTAGGTGTGCAGTTAGAGCTCTCCGCGGGGCAAGCGTTCATTTAACTTAATAAATCAAGGCACAGTTGGTTTGTTTTTTCTTATTTTCTTTTCTAATATATTTGGTTAGTTTTAAACTAGTTTTAGTTTAGTTTTGCGCCATAATGCCTCCTAAAGGGAGCAAAACACCCGGGTCAACAGCGCCAATTTTCCGGCCCGAACACAGCGGGGAAAGTGCGTGCTCACACGCAGGGTCTGATGGACCTCGCGACGGTGAAGACTGAACGGGTTCAGGCCATTGTTGCTGAAATGCAAACAGTTTTATCGGACCATCATTCAAAGATTGGAGCGGAGCTACACGAAATGAAGGTTGAGTTTTCCAAGGATTTTGCGGCGATAAAATCTGAATTCGTCAACCTCCAGAAGACAGTGGCTGGCGTGGAACGGTCACTGTCGGTGTGTATGGATGATGTCGACACTTTAAAAGGCAAAGTCGAGTTTATGGCTAAGGAGTTACAGAAACTAGATGCGAAATGTGAAGATCTAGAGTCGCGCTGGCCAAAACTTGAGGTCATTGGTGTCCGAGGACTCGGACTTCATGGTAACGCTCATTGGCTGGAAACCTACAAGTATTTCTTCGCGAGTGCCCCGCGTGGACAGGCCTCATCGCCCTAAGGCCCCGCCATTGCAGCTCGCTCCGCATTATTATGAAGTGACCGCGGAACATTCTAGCTAAAAGTAGACGTAACGTAGCGGGTTAAAGCGCCCGTATGACGCACCACTAAGGTGGCGAAGGTCGCAGCATTTAATGACGACGCAACCAACTTTGTTCGGTAAAAGAAGTGAAGTACACTTTTCTACCTCATGCTGGGCCTGAAAATAATCGACAAGACAGGCAATGGAGTTTACGCCACCTGATATAGCACTTGAGCGTGTTAATGCTAACAGATAAATGCCTGATAAGTAAACTTATCATTTCTGGAACCATTTTTGACTGTAGGACCTTCTTTCACTTACAGTTCTATGTGTATACATTCATCACTGCAGCTCAACTGTCATTTGACTCTCATGATGGACACTGGCTTGGTTCAGGCACAGGGTTTTGTTTATTAGGCATAGAACATCAAATGTACAGAGTCTTCATATATGCTTTTAAATGTATATTTTTATTATTCTAGTGACTGTTTTATATCATCTAAATTTACAGATTACACATATATTTAGGTTACTTTTATTTGCTTGTTTTTAGTTTTCCTTTTATATTTCTTTTTATAGGCTTTTATGTGGAGGGCAAAAAGGTTTGTATGCATGTGTATATGTAAGGCATGTATGTGAACATGGTTCCCAGAGATGCTACCTCACGGGGCAAAAAGATAAAGGCACTCAAAGATAAGCACCCGCACCATATACATAAATATATACATACATACATACATATATATATATATATATATATATATATATATATATATATATATATATATGTATGTATGTATGTATATATTTATGTATATGGTGCGGGTGCTTATCTTTGAGTGCCTTTATCTTTTTGCCCCGTGAGGTAGCATCTCTGGGAACCATGTTCAGCTATCGGAAGTGTTGTAGATGTGTGTTTGACTCCTTTTGTGAGTCATTGTTACTTAGTTTTGTGGGGGGTGTTTAGGTTTTAGTTTCGGGTGGGAGGGGGCTTTGTTCTAGTGTGACTGCAGGGGAGTGTGTGTGTGGGTTTTTTTTTTTCTTCCCTTTGTGGAGTTGTTTGGGTTCTACAATCTAGTTATGTATGGCAGGTATTTCATTTGTTTGTTTATACAGGTAACCTAGATGACAAGAATGTGCTCAAAGTTAAAATGCTCATGGATTGGAGAGGTTTTTCATACTAGATTTGATTCTAAAACTAGAGGGGTTGCCATTCTGATAAAAAATGGGATACTTTTTACTGCAGACAATGTTATTGCAGGTGTGCACAGCAGGTATCTGATCATTCAGGGTTCATTTGTTAATACTCCAGTACTTTTGATTAACATATATGCTCCAAATCACGATGACCCAACTTTTACTAATAAACTGTTTAGTTCTATCCCTTTTTTAAATACCCAGTGTCTTATCATGGGGGGAGATCTGAATTGCACGATCAACCAGAGTTTAGACCATTCTAGCCCACCTACATTAATTCCTTCGCAAATGTCTCAATCTATTTCTGAATTTGTATCCAGGTATGGTCTGATAGACCCGTGGAGATTTTACAATCCCAATAGTAAAAAATGTTCTTTTTACTCTCATCCACACCAGAGTCATTCACGGATTGATTATTTTTTCTTCGATAGTTCACTTGTACCTAGAGGTACTGCCACGGATTATCATCCTATAGTTATTTCTGATCATGCACCGCTCTCGTATGATATTAAATTTCCTAATTATCAGTCATCACCACCACATTGGAGATTTAACTCGCTATCGCTATCAGACTCCGAATTCGATGCATTCATTTCGTCCTCTATTGATGAGTTTATTGCTATGAATAAAAATGGTAACACTTCGTACTCCTTGTTGTGGGAAACTCTGAAAGCTTACCTTCAGGGACAAATTATTTCTTACTCTGCCCACGCTAATAAAATTCATAGAAATAAGGTACAATCCCTGTTGTCACAAATTGAGGAGGTGGATCTTTTGATTGCTCTTGGCCCTACCCCTATTTTATTGAAACGTCGGACTGAGCTTCAGGCCGAATTCAATCTCATTTCAACAAAGGAGGCAGAAAGGCTATTGTTACACACTCGCAGTAATTATTATGAACAGGGAGACAAACCATCTAGGCTTCTGGCCCATCAATTAAAGAGGCAGGCATCATTCCATCTTATTCCGCGCATTGAGGACTCAGCAACTTATGTCCTCATTTTTGGATCAGTTGACTTTTCCTACTGTCGATCCATTGAAAGCAGAGGATCTGAACCAATCGTTAAAGTTGGAAGAGATTCTAGGGTCAATTAAAGCTATGCAGTCCAGCAGGGCTCCGGGCCCAGATGGTTTTCCTGTTGAATTCTATAAAACGTTTATAGACAAGCTGGCCCCCCTGCTTTTGGCTGTATATGAAGAGGCAATAGCTATGGGTGATCTACCCCCAACCATGCCTCAAGCTTCCCTATTTTTGCTTTTAAAAAAGGGTAAAGATCCCCTGTCATGCTCCTCATACAGACCTCTCTCTTTGCTAAATGTTGATGCAAAGATTTTGGCTAAAGCCATCGCTCAGCGATTGGAAAATATACTCCCAGACATAATATCAGAGGACCAGAATGGGTTTATTAAGGGTCGACAACTTTCTTTAATGTTCGCTCGCTCCTTAATGTCATTTATTTCAGTCACTCCCTCACTTTACCTGAGGTTGTGATCTCACTCCATGCCGAGAAGGCCTTCGACCGGATCGAGTGGGACTACTTATTTAGGTTACTAGATAAATTTGGTTTCAAAAATAAATTAATTTCCTGGATTAAGCTGCTGTATGCATCTCCAAAGGCCAGCGTACAGACCAATAGTAATCATTCTGAATATTTCTGTTTATACCGTGGGACCAGACAGGGTTGCCCCCTTTCTCCTTAACTGTTTGCCCTTGCAATCGAACCCTTGTCAATCGCACTTAAATCGCTCAGATTGTTTGAAGGAATTTCTCGCTCGGGTATAGATTTAAAATTATCTTTATATGCAGATGATTTATTACTATATATTACCAATCCAATCAAGTCGCTTCCTTCAATACTGTCTCTCCTGAATGAATTTGGATCCTTTTCTGGCTATAAGGTAAATGTTCACAAGAGTGAATGCTTTCCAGTTAATACTTTGGCAATGAAGCTGAATCATTCAACTATTCCCTTCAAATTTGCTTCCTCTGGGTTTACGTATTTAGGGATTCATGTCACTCACACTTTACCCTCTCTTTTTTCTTCAAATTATACCCCTTCACTGAATAAGCTTAAAATAGATCTCCAGCGATGGAGAGCTCTTCCATTAACACTGCTGGGGAGAATAAATACAATTAAAATGACAATTTTGCCTAAATTTCTTTTTTATTTCAGACAATCCCTTTATACTTGCCTTTAGATCAATTAATTACCACGTTCATCTGGGATGGTAAAATACCAAGAATAAGACAATCCTTATTACAAAGTTTCAGGTCGGATGGTGGGCTTTCCCTTCCCAATTTTTTGTATTATTACTGGTCAGCAAACATTCACAGGGCGATGTACTGTTTTAAGTCACCAGATTTGCAGTGGTGTAAATTAGAGATGGCTGCTTGCTCATCATCGGGCCTTGCTTTACTTACTTCCCCTTTACAAAGTTGGATTTCACAACATTCCACTAATCCTTTAGTAATTTCTACGCTTCGTATATGGTTCCATTGGACACCATTTTCACTTTAGCTCTCCATCCATGATGATGCCAATTTTAAATAATCATGCATTTCTTCCAGCTTTGAGTGACCCTTCTTTTAGGATTTGGCATGAGAAGGGTATTGTCTCATTTAAGGATCTGTTCAAAAATGGCGTTTTTTAGCAGCTTTGCACAGCTGGCTTACGATTATGATCTCCCCACATTACATTTATTTAGGTATTTTCAAGCTAGACACTGTGCACTGTCATTATTTCCCAGAGATTCCCGACCCCTAGTGACTCAGCCGTGGGACGAACTTCTATCCCTGGACACTTCCCTAAAATCCAATATATCCAAAATATATTCATGTATAATGTCATGGGACAGACAATCTCTAATCAATGTTAAGAAGGCCTGGGAGGATGAGCTGGGTACGGTTTTTACAGACGAATGGTGGGACAGGGCTGTAAATAAAATACGTTCTAGTGCACCCTGTGCTAGGCTTCAGCAAATTCAATTTAAGGTTCTGCACAGGGCTCACTCGTCTAAGAGTCGACTATCTAAGATCTATCCCAATTCTGTTAATGATCAGTGTGATAGATGCTCGGCCTCACCTTGTAACTTAAGCCATATGTTTTTTTTTTGTCCTACTCTTTGCAAATTCTGGTCAGATTTTTTTTTAATTATGTCCAAGGTCTTACATATTAACATAGATGTTTCATCTTCTATAGCTTTATTTGGCATTAGTAATAATACATTACTGATCACAAGGGCTCAGTCGGATATCCTCCTGTTCACATCTATATTAGCAAGACGTTGTATCCTTCTACTGTGGAAATCTGCAGACCCGCCATCAATCTCATGCTGGCTCCAAGATGTTATGTATTACCTCAGAATAGAGAAAATAAGATTTACTCTTAAAGGAAATACTTTTAAATTTTTTCAGAAATGGAACTCTTTTCTGTCTTATTTCACGTCACTCCATATCTTACCAAAAGATTAACTTCTCCCAAAGGTTATGTGGGTTTTTTTTTGTTTTTTGGTTTTTTTTGTTTTTGTTTGTTTTTTTTGTTTTTTGTGGATGTGTGAATGGTTGGTGGGTATTTTGGGGTTAAAATAAAAAATGGGGAGACATTGTTTTTGTTCTTTGTATATATCTGATACCTGTATGTTGCACAAACTCCTCAATAAAAAAAAAAAAAAAAAAAAAAAGACAGGCTGAGACAAAGGGTAAATAGTACAGAACATTGGACACACCTGGAACCATTGACTACGAAGGGGCAGAGTTACAAATGAGACACAGATGGAAATGGACAGAGCAAAAGAGGAAACAACACAGCATTACTAGGAGCACATGGGAAAACAAGAACTAAGACAAAAGGTGAACAGGACTAGAATATGACAGAGACATGACACATTTACTCTTTACATGTAAATTAACTGTATATATACAGTCTCTCACTTTCCTACAGTCTCTCACTTCCTATCGCTGTGCGAGACAGCTGCCTTACAGTAGCTCTGTAGCTTTAGCTCTTTTTAGCCTCTTTTCTCACATTTCCACATACTTTGCTCTTCTGATGTTCTTGTACATATCTCATGGATATTTTCAACTTCAAAGATGCAAACAGGAGCCAGTTTTCTCTCGTATTTGTGAGAGGAGTTGCTGGCCCTGAAAAATAAGGGACAAGCTGGCATACGGCACCCAATCCTGGTGGAGCTGCAGAGGAGAGCACAGGGCTGCAAGGCTGGAGCTCAGCTAAAGGCTAAGGTAATGGACAACAAATGGCGGTGCTGCAAACCATCCATTCCCTCCGTCATCATGGGGAATGTGAACTCGCTGCCGAACAAGACCGACGAGCTGTCTGCCCTCAACAATCAAGGCATTTACTGAGAGAGCAACTTGTTAATATTTACAGAGACATGGCTAACCCAGCTCATACCGGATGCTAACATGGATCTGTGCATGGCTTCACTGCTGTGAGAGCCGACAGAGACATTAAAGCCTGCGGGAAGAGCAAAGGTGGGGGCTGATCATTTATGTGAATAGTCGCTGGTGTACCCCGGGCCATATTACTGTAAAGACGGTCTTATTTTGTCCGGATCTGTAGCTGTTAGCGGTTAGCCTTGGGCCCTACTATATCCCCCACGAATTCAGTCATGTGATTGCTGTCTGTGTTTACATCGTTTTGAGCACAGACGCAGCCGCTGCATGTAAGCATATACATGCTGTTACTGCAAAGCTACAAACACAGCACCCTGAGGCATTCATGATAATTTCTGGAGACTTTAATCATGCTACTTTGGACTTTAATCATGCTACATGGCTGCTTTTCACCAGTGTGTGGACTGTCATACAAGAAACAACAAGGCAATCAATCTGCTGTATGCTAATGTGAAAGAGGCATACAGCATCATACCATTCCCACCACTGGGGAAGTCAGACCACAACCTGGTCCAGCTTCAGCCAAAGTACATCCCCATGGTCCAAAGACAGCCTGCAACCACCAGATCCATCAGGAGGTGGTCTCCAGAAATGGAAGAAACTCTCAGGGACTGTTACAACACCACGGACTTGGATGTGCTGCTTAGCCCAAACTGTGAGGACATTGAGGGAATGACACGCTGTCTGACAGATGGTGTATTAGGGATGATAGTGAGGAGGAGTATCGGAGCCCGGTGAGGGACTTTGCAACCTGGAATCATCTGCAGCTCAACACCTCAAAGACCAAGGAGCTGGTCATTGACTTTGGGAGGTCCAGACCAAAGTCACAACCAGTTGTGATTAAGGAGATGAGGTGGAGGTTATGGACTGAACAGAAAGGGAAAGAGCAGGCTGTACTTTCTGAGGAGGCTACGGTCCTTCAACATCTACAGGAAACTCTTGTGGATGTTTTATCAGTCGCCAGTGCCCTGTTCTACACTGTGGTGTGCTGGGGGGGGCAGCATATCCAAGTAGGACACAAACAGGCTGGACAAACTGATCAGGCATGCTGGCTCTGTGGTTGGCACAAAGCTGGACTCTCTGGTGTCAGTGGCATAGAAGAGGACTCTGAGTAAAATACTGGACATTATGGACAATGCCAGTCACCCTCCAATCACTGTCATCAGCCACCAGAGGAGCCTGTTCAGTGAAAGACTGCTCCTTCCCAAGTGCAGGACCAAAAGACTTAAAAACTCTTTTGTCCCGCATGCCATCAGACTGTACAACTCCTCTCTGGGGGTGAGGAGTGGTAACAGAAGGATGGGAGTCCCCCTCCCACAGGACTCTTTTTTCATACATATATTTTATATTGTAATATAGTCTCTATATTATATATTCTTTATATAGTGTATCTTATTTATAGAATAATTATTATCTTATCTTTCTAACCTTTTCTGTACGGTACTTATGCTGCTGCTGGAACCTTAATTTCCCTGAGGGAACCCTCCAAAGGGATCAATAAAGTTCTATTCTATTCTATTCTATTCCATTCTATTTAAAACCCATAAATTGTCAAATAAACGTTAATGATAAAGTAGCTTTATTTTGCATATACAGCAAAGGTAAAACAGCTTTTTTGATTAGAAAAGAGCAACAAGTTCACATATAGACTGTCTCTAAAGAAGATCTAAGGATTTAAGAATAAAATCTAAAAAATCTATAAAAAACAAAGAATCTAAGAATTTACATAATTGTAATGAAAAACTCCTACATCCACACCAAACCACATCATAGAACATCAGTCACAAATACTTGCAGTATTTTATATTTCAGCATAATAAGTTTGCGTGTAAAATTACAAAAAATTTTTGTTACTTTTAAAAAATGTTGAACCTAAAGAACCATGCTTTGAACAATTATTTAGACCGGAGTTTTAAAGCCAGTCCTCAGTGCCCACTGACATTGTACATTTTTTATATCCCTAGTAATTATGTCTGACTTAATAATTCTCTCTATAAGCAAGCTCTAAGTAGTGCAGTCTAATTTACTACTGTTTCAAAACCATATTAATGTTTTCAATTTTGTGTTGTACATGACCAGGTACATCCTAATTTATACAAAGGATGTCATCTGTCCATAAACTTTATGGATTATTCTGAACAGACAATTAAAATCCAGAATGAAAAAAATGTTTTAGCTATAATATTTATGGTTTAACCTAAAAGTGATCCAGATTACACTTAATGTACTAAGTGCATCTTAAATACAGTTCAGGAAATTACAATATTGTGAAAAAAGTAAACTTTTAAAAAGGTTACCTAAAATATTTATTATGTTCTTTACATGTAACGTGACATATTTTTTGCCTTTTTACTTTTAATCAGTATGGTTTACAGCTCATGAAAATAAAGAAATAAAGTTTCTTGTATTATAATATTATATGTCTTTTCAATATTTTCATTTCATATTCAAACGGTATAAATATGGTAAGACACAGAATGTCATTGCTTTCTGTATCAAAGCATATTAAAATAAATGACTGGAAGGGGGAAATGTGGTGGGAAAATGAGTACAAGCAATTTATCAAAAAAAAAAAAATCTATTTAGGAACTTGGAAAAGCTTCACAATGCTGGACAGTGGCTGGTGTCAGTGCATCAAGAACTAGGAAAGGGGTTTTGCATAAAGGTCTGCATTCCCATGAGACTATGTGGGTGTCCTTTCACAACATCTTACTAATCCAGTGAGTGTGGGAACATGGCAACATATACATGTAGAACATTTTTAACATGATTAGTCTACATAAAATGATGGCAGATGTGTGGCAGTTCCTGAGCTATGTACACAGGACTGTCCAGCCCATCACCCATGCCCCAGCATCCTTGGCAGTTCCAGCCATCTGAGCTCCACAGGCAACAGCGGATGGAGGTGCACAATGCAACAGTGACTCCCATCTGTGTTCCTGAGTTGACAGTGGAGCCTGCCACCAGCATTCCTGAGTCAAGGGCGGAGCCAGCTGCCGGCATTCACTCTGTCTGACACACAGTGCTGCAGGCGTACATACTGTGGTCTGCCAGTCAGGTTGTCAACATACCAGGACACAAGGGGGTCATTTACTTGCATCTCTGTCAACTTGTCGTGCAGGAGAGCAGGGTGAATTGTATAGAATGCACTGAAGAAATCAAAAAACATGACCTTCACAATGTTGGCTGGCTTGTCCAGGTGAGTGTAGCCTCAGTTAAGCAGGCAGATGATAGTGTCCTCAACTCCCAGACAGGACTGATAGGTGAACTGGAGGGGGTACAGAAATGTCTGGACTATGGGCTGGAGCTGATCCAGGACAAGCCTCTGCACAGCCTATATTATGTGGGACGTCAGCACAACTGGCCTGTTGTCCTTCATGTCACTGGGTTCATGTGTCTTCGGAACAGGAACAATTCAGGACCTCTTCCAAGACATAATGCAGTACTCCACAAAGTTGTGTGACACAGGCTTTAAGCACCCTGGGGGAGACCCCATCAGGGCCTACTGCCTTGGTTATGTAGAGTCTCTTAAGTTGTCTTCACACCAGTGAAGTGGGGACTGTGAGCAGTGGGGACTGTAGAGGTGAGAGATCAAATCTATTGATAAAGGAGTTATATGGTGCCACATAAATGCCAAAAGTCTGGAGTACAAAAACACAAGCTGACAATTATAAACCTGTGAGTTACGAGTGCAACTGTGAAACTCTTGAGCACAGAAAGAGGAATCGTGTACACGCTGGTAATTTACACTAGTTAAATTAGTAAATTTGAACTAGTTAGCTATCTAGTGAACTAGCACATGACGTTCAAATAACTAAAATGGTTAAAAGAAACATTTAACACAGGGCTATTACTAAGATTGTTTAGATAAACCTAAGATTTGGCTTTTAGCCTAGCTAAATCACCTTTCGCTGTTCTTCCTCACGCTCCATCTTTGCTTTCTGTAGTAGGCAGTCACTCACAAACCTGGAGATAGCCAATAACATTCGCTGACAGAGATGACCCTGATCCTGCTCCCAAACTGACAAAACCACCCCTGTCAATACTCAAGCACAATAACTTGATCACTGAGAGGAGCCACAAGAACAACTCCAGGACAACTGCAAATTCAAAAAAAAACCTTTGAGCGGAAAAAAACAAAAACCTTAAGAGCAACACAAACACACAAATTTTGTCTTTCTCTGCTTGTGAGTTTCACAAGTCCATTTGTGAGAAGGGAAGTTATGCATGCAAAATGTTAAAACCTGCAGGTTTTCATTTTCACCTGTTTTTTGTGCCCCCGACTTTTGACATTGATTTGGCGCCATAAAGTTAAGGTCATTTGCACTTTTCCTCCAGGCTGCCTGTTGGAATCATTGAAACCTCAAATGGTTTCAAGAGGCTTCTATATTCCAATCGCATTGTTCTGTTCTTCTTTGCCCTCCCTGATTATCCTTTGCAGTTCTTTCTGTACTCTCCTCATATTCTTTATGTTTCCAGATCTAAATGCCCTCTACTTTTCTTCCAAAAGGGCCTTCAGATCTAGAGCAATCCAGGGTGTGTTATTAGGAAAACATTGTACAGTCACTGTACATCTGATTTCAAACTGATCTCAAAACAGTTTGAAATCATCTGTTATACTATCTGGTAAATAATTTAGAAAAGAACATTTAAACCAGATCAGGCCATTCTAGCAAGTTCAGCTGAAGAGCAGACTGCAAGTTGCACGTATAAAACAATCCTCAAATATCATCACAGGACATACAGCCTCAGTTGATATCAAAGTGCAGCATCTTTCATAGATAGTAAAGGATAGTAAACATCAGGACTTCTGGAATGATGTGCTTTGAACAGATGAATCTAAATTTGAATTACTTGGGCACAGTAACAGAAGACATGTTTGGCACAAACCACAGTAATCAAACACAATGACCCATACTGACCGTGAAGCATGGTGGTGGAAGTGTCATGGTTTGGGGCTGCTTTGCTGCAGCAGGGCCTGGAGACCTCTCCATCATAGAAACCACTATGAAATTTTTATTGTGTCACAGGGAACTGTACAGTATGTTCAAAGACTGAGTTAAAGTTATGAACAGAGATGAACATTTTCATGATATTTTAATTCCCTGACATGGGCTAATAAGTAATGACTAATGACAATAAAGTTTACAACAGCTCTTATTCCTGCCAATAATGACTGAACAACCTGCACTCCATCCACAACCATACCTACTGTATAAGACACACCACTGATTTTTTCTGAGCTCTTGGTCAGATGAATCAGTATGCAGTTCACATTCCCCAATGCAAAGCAAGAGCCAGAAATGGTCTATGTCACCTTGACTGGAAAACTAAACAGGTTCTTGGAAGCACAGACAATGAGACAGAACAAATAGTACTTTTTACAGAGAAACAAAGATAACTTTTTATAAGCTGAATAAGTTGAAGTGGGTGAGCTTTAACAGAAAAAATTGTCAGAAC